>JASSUY010008184.1:0-21481 GCA_032466535.1 Forpus xanthops | reverse complement strand
GGACACAAGGAGTGACAAACCAGCCTCCATCTCTGGGACACAGGGAGTGACAAACCAGCCTCCATCTCTGGGACACAGGGAGTGACAAACCAGCCTCCATCCCTGGGACACAGGGAGTGACAAACCAGCCTCCATCTCTGTGACAAAGGGAGTGACAAACCAGCCTCCATCTCTGGGACACAGGGAGTGACAAACCAGCCTCCATCTCTGGGACACAGGAAGTGACAAACCAGCCTCCATCTCTGGGACACAGGGAGGGACAAACCAGCCTCCATCTCTGGGACACAGGGAGGGACAAACCAGCCTCCATCTCTGGGACACAGGGAGTGACAAACCAGCCTCCATCTCTGGGACACAGGGAGTGACAAGCCAGCCTCTATCCGTGACACAGGGTCACCAAACCAGCCTCCATCTCTGGAACATAGCGACAAACCAGCCTCCATCTCTGGAACACAGGGAGGCACAAACCAGCCTCCATCTCTGGGACACAGGGAATGACAAACCAGCCTCCATCTCTGGAGCACAGGGAGGCACAAACCAGCCTTCATCCCTGGGACACAGGGAGGCACAAACCAGCCTCCATCCCTGGAACACAGGGAGCACCACGTAATAACACCTCTGAGACTCACACAGGAATGATCATCCTCATCCAAAGCAGCTCCCATGACACTCCGACGTTTTCCCTCTCATCTTTCTCTGTTACTTTCCCTCCTGGGGCTCCGGATAGATGTGTGATGCTGCATTGGGGCACTCCCATTCAGGGGTCCCCCTCCTGGTCTGGGCTGAACGCTGTCCTCACCCCCCAGTACCAACCCATGGTGAATAACCTGGAGGTGAAGTGAGCCCTGAGAGCTGTGTGGGTAAACCCCACCCCTGCAGTGTGTGGGGCTCCTCAGCCCCACCATGGCCCTCAGGCACCAGTGTGGTGCCTCATGTGCCTGAATTCCTAAAGCAGCACATTGAC
The DNA here is from genome assembly GCA_032466535.1 of Forpus xanthops. Lineage (NCBI taxonomy): Eukaryota > Metazoa > Chordata > Aves > Psittaciformes > Psittacidae > Forpus > Forpus xanthops. The sequence goes on along the minus strand of JASSUY010008184.1, from coordinate 20,517 downwards.
AATGCACAGCAGGAGTTACCCTGCCCGGAGCAGGGCAGGACAGCCCCAGTTAATGCAGAGGGGTAGACCTGGTGAGGATGTACAGCACCACTCTGCCTTCACCCATGGGTGCTGACACAGACCCATGGCACATGGCTGCATTCACCTCGTTTTATTTAACGCGTTCTTTCGCACCTGAGGCCAAGGGCAGCAGCTCCCACGTGGTCCACGTGTGCCCAGCACAGAGGGAGCGTGGGACAACCCCCAACCCGAGGTCAGTGCTGCTGCACTGGAGGACTTGTGCTGAGCTTGTCAAGGCCATTGAATACAACCGAGGGCTCTGCTCTTCGCTCGGAGCGGAGGTAGGAGGCACAGGGAGCAGGGGACAGCCGCAGGTCAGTGCAGTGCCCACTCTAGGCTCAGCTCAGAGGTGAGCGCTGCCCCTGCAGTGGAGGTTCCCCTCGGTGAAGCCAAAGCTCCCGGCACTTGAGGGTTTCAGTGTCTGCTTCCCTCCAAGTGCTGAAGAGGCTCAGGAGGAGGAGAACGGTGTTCCTGCACGCTGAAGTCTGCCAAAGCCGGGTCTGCAGGGCAGGGTGCAGGCAGTGGAGGGCCCCAGGCAGTGCGTGGCCAATCCAGTGGCCACAATGAGGTAGCTTTGCTCAGACACTGACTTTCTCCATCACGCTGTCTGTGACGTGCACATCCTGAGCCTGCACTGCAGCTGCCTGCCCGCAGATGTGCTGATGGTCCTTCCAGTCCTGCACGGGGAGAGATGCGAAGGGCTGAGGAGAACGGACCCTTGGGAAGGACAAACGATGCTGGGACCCCCCCGGGCTCCATTTGAGAAGCTCTTTCTCCAGCACTGTGAGGCTCCAGCACTCAGCCCTGCAGGACTAACAACGGGCAGGAAAGGGGCCACGTGCTGGGTTGGTACTGGAGGTGGAATGTTGGCTTCTCAACCCAAACACTCATCTAGAGCACCCCCGTCAGCCCATGGAGAATTTACTAGAACAGGGTCAGAACCGGACTGAAACCCTCTCCTGAAGGACAGCTCTGGACCAGGCGGTGCCCCTGCAGGACAGCACCACACATTGGTCTTAGTTCAGCACCAGCGATGGAGAGGAGTGTTTAGGCTGAACCAGGCAATCCCCCTCTGCTTGCTCAGCCCAGCCCTGCCACACCACAGCTCACAGCCCCGGGGGAACCTTGAGGAAAAGCCACTGGTGAGCACCTCCAACCCTCCCAGGCTCCTGCGGCACTGAGCACCAGTAGTGGCTTGGGCAGACGTCCCCTGGAAGCGACAAGCTGGTTTCTAGACCACAGTTAGACCAAAGCTTTTAGAGACCATTGAGAAGGGGCGTGCAGGTGCTGGGGCCTCCCCTACCCTCTGCTCTGAGCCCATGCAGCCTGTGCTTTGCCTGCCCATGTGGCACATGTCACACCCTCAGCAACGACCAAACTGGCAGCTCCCCCCCAGGCTCTCACCTTCCTCTGGCAGAACGTGGAGCAGTAGTTGACTTTGTGGCACCCCGTGCACTCGTTCGTCGCCTCCCGGCCACAGTTGACACAGGATTGCTGTGAAGAGGCAGCAAAGGGAGCATGTCAGAGAGGACAACACCAGGGGGTCCCCAAAGCCCTGAGTTCAGCTCAAACGTAAGGCTTTACACGTTTGGTTTATGAACCTGCGTATGTCCGAGAGAGGACAATTGGGAGCAGGAATAAGGATGAGGCCCTCCAGTTTAATCATTCTTAGGGAGGAGAAAGGGATCTGCTCCTCTGTGTCCTTGCGCCAGTGAGCAGCATTGCCACGTAAACTGTGTCCCACCAAGGAAACAGGAGATGGAGGAGTAAAACTAGGAAAGCTGTAACAGGAGCAGGGACTTGAAGTGAGGCGAGACAAGATACATGGATAAGAATTCCCCCCTGCTTTTTAAAGGATGTGCCTGTGTCTATCACTTTCATCTGTATCAGTGACAGCAATTAACGTAACCTGGGTGTTGGGTGGAAACATCACTGAACTACCACAGGAAACAGCACTTCAGAGAGGATTCTGCTTCCAGCTCATTAAATCCTGACACATCATTAGCACGTTGGTGCTGTGGTGGGAGCCTGTGACAGGCTGTCAAAGCAGCACCGGAGTCTTTAGGTCCACCAGCTCCTTCCCTCCTCGGAGCACAACCAACCTCCCAACCAGCGCCCTGACCAGCACCGAGCTCCTCACAGCAGCTCTCACACCTCACCCATGGACCTGCAGTCACTGGTGCGACTGAACTGTGCCGGTGTTCACGGTGTCCAGCTGGGATTCAGGCCGCCAGGAAGGGCCTGATGGAAGAAGACACAGAGCAGAAGACACGAGGCAGCCCCAGCTCACCTTGATGATGATTTCTGTCTTCCCATCCACATCTTCTGATTGCTGAAATAACTGGTTCTGGTACTGCTGCGAGGAAAAGACACCAGATTTGTCCCTGCAGCCTGGGACACTGAGCTTGCTTCTACTGCACCCAAAACTGCAGCTGCAAAAGGACAGAAGGGATCCTCATCCCCCTTCTAAGAGAGGGAGGCTGTGCCCAGGAGCCTGTGACAAACAGCCTGAGGTGACCACCTGCCATCAAGTACAGCCCTCACTCAATCCCACTCTCAGCCAGGCCTCCTTCCTAAAGCCAGTGGCTTCATTGCCACAAGGGAACTGCATCCACCACCACAACCTAACAAGTCAGCACAGGGAACAGGAGGAAAATGCCAAGGGAGGAGGGCCAGGAGCCATCTCCACGAGCCAAAGTCTCGGTCAAGGCCAGGGATCCTGATCCACTGCAGTCAGAGGAGTCTGGAGGGATGACACAGCCCAGAGAATGGGTTAGGGGAAGAAAACCAGCCAAAGCACCCCCAAGACCTCAGGAACAGCATCAGCCACAGCCATTATTCCTCCTCTTAACAGAAGCAGAAGAGGACTTTCAAACAGGTTCAGCATCAAGCAGTGCCCTGGGGGTGACACTTGGGGTCTGCAGCAGCTTCAACAGCTCAACAGCAGCCCCTTGCCCTGCCATGCTCAGCACAGCTGACGCAGGAGCCCTGGACCAAAGGAATCCAATCCTGATCCCGACTGGATTATCTGCTGGCCCCGACTTACATTTATTGGGAACAGTTGCAAAGTACATAAAAAGCTGAACCCCACCTTCAGGCAAAGCAGGTTTAGTGAGTGCGACCCACACATAAGGAGATTAAGGACTTAGTTCAGAGGTGTCTCTGTGAGCCCACATCCCAGCAGTTATCCTCCTGTGGAAACACAACCTGCAGAACCTTTGCATCACCAGGACACACGTTCAAATTAGAACATTCCAGGAAGATGGAAGCGGTGGTGGCAGGGAAACCAGAACTGAGTGCAAGCCATAAGCATTCCTGGGAAGGCAGGGAAGGAACGCACCGGGCAGCCTGAGGTGAACCCATCCTGCCACATCTCAGGAAGAACATGACCTTGATTCCTGAGAGAACCATTCCCACCAGGGAGATCAGGCTGTGAAGAGCCAGCACTGAAGCCTCCTCTGCCACCAGCACACAGCAGGGAACTGGGGCTGGTGTCAGGTGAGGTTAGAACAAGCTTCCCACTGCTCAGTGAGACAAGAGACCCGTGTCAAGGGCACTGCACAAGCACAGGGATCCTGACCACCCTCTTACTGAAGAGGTGGAAATGCAGTGCTGAAGAGGTGTGAGCTGATGCTTCGCCCCAGCTGGAACACCTCTGCACACACAGTGCCAGCCCCTCTGCACCAGCCTGCGCAGGGCAGGGCCGGGATGGACACAGTCAGTCCTGTTCTGATCAAGTGCTGCAGCTCCAGAATTTAAACCCTTTCCACCACCAGACTCCACAAGCATGGCCAATCCTGCTTTCCAGGGAGACTGACAATAGGAAAGACAGTGGGAGGAAGCCCGGCCACCTCTGTCCCTGTCTGAGCTGCACCACCACCTCCACCTCGGCTCCAAGCCCTGAAACCTGCTGATGGAAGCACGTTTAAACCCCTTCTGCCTCCTTCGTATCCACCCCCATCATCTCCAGTGGGAGGAATTCAGCCCATGCAGAAACTATGGAGACGGGAAACATGTGCTAAGAGAGAGGATCAAACCAAACACATGCAGATCTCCCACAAAACAGCTCCAGACAACCAGTGCCCTCCAACTCCGACCCGTTTCCCCTGCTCCTTTGGCACACACCAGTGTCCATTTGCTTCCCAGAGCTGCATCACGGACTGCCAACCCTTTTAGGTTAATTTCCTACCCTCTACCCCGAATTGGTTTAATCTTTCTAAAGCAGAACTCCCTGGCACAGCTGTTGGCTGCTTTAATCTCCCAACCTCTTTCCAGAGGGGCTGTGCTCCGAAGGCGGTGCTGCCCCACACAGGAGCTCTGTAATTAAAACACATGGCACAGCTCAACACCGATTCTTTTCAATTGAGACAGAAAACTGATTAACCCATTTCCTGAATGGCTTCCTCACCTCCCAGCACAGTCTCCTGCACTGAACTGGGGCAGTCCACACACTCTCCCCCCCCTCCTTATCTGATAGAAACAGTGGCTTAATGCACGCTCCAACAAATGGACCCACAGACCTCAGTGTAAAGCTCTGCCTTTAACGCAGCCCTTGGGGCCACCTCCTCTCTCCTGCAGGAGGCCCAGAGCCTTTCCTGCCCCCGTCACTCTTCCTAAAGGCTTTTCCCCACATCACTAAAGGCAGCAAACCCAACACTTGGAGAGTCACCACAGGATCAGCTACACTCAGTCACAGGTAACAGTGGGCAGCAGCAGCCTGACGATGCTCTGACAGAGCAGCTGTATTTCCTGAACCCACACCAACAGGGCTGAGGATTTGCTTTTCCTTCCCAATGTCATTGCCCCGGCTTGGAAGTAACCTTATTGTAACTCACATCTGGTGTCTGCCCACACAAAGCCACGCTCAGGCTGAGCACCACTGTGCAGGTGCCTGTTCCCACATGGAAAGCACCAGGCTTGTGGCCACCACCATCATCACCTCTTACACAGCTTCGTGTCTGGAGGAGCTCTGTGAGGGCTCTGCTTGTGCACTGAGGGGCTCTCAGCAGCAGCCCTGCAGGCAGCGCTCACCTCAGGACCCATTTAACCACTTCCTTGTGTTCTGCACCAACTTCATCAACAGAACTTATCTCACAGCTGCTGGGATTGCAGAGGGCCCTGGTCCCAGGACTGAGGTTAGTGCTGCCTCACACAGCCCTTCACCCAGAGCCTGCAAGGCTGGCACATAGGAAGTGCTACTCTTCTTTCAAGAGGAGGCTCCGAGCATCCACGCAGGGGCATCAGAATCACCTCTGGCAAAGATGGAACTAGAATTGGGAAGAGACCTTCCAAACAAAGAAACTCACCTTGAAATGCAGCAACCAAGCCCCAACCCCAGAATGAATTCACCGAAACGGAAGAGGACAGAGATGGATGCAGAACAAGTGAGGAATTCCAGACTACAGATGTGTGCCAGAAAACCTGCAGTGAAGCTGTTAGAGCTCCAGCACGTGGAGTGTGACCCACAGGTTCTTTAAAACAGCTAAAGGACATGACCAGACCCTGACATGGGGCATTACAGGGCTGCCACTATCCTAATGAAAACCCCTCCTGTCTGTCCCTACATCCCTTGTGCAAAGCCCCTCTCCAGGTTTCCTACAGCCCCTTTAGGCACTGGAGCTGCTCTAAGGTCTCCCCTTAAGGAGCCTTCTCTTCTCCAGGCTGACCCAGCACAGCTCTCTCAGCCTGGCTCCAGAGCAGAGCTGCTCCACCTACATCTTGTAGTTGTCCGTATCCCTCTGTCATTCCCAATCACATCCTTACCTGCGCAGTCAAAGACAGAACATGACTGCTTCATTCTGGTCCCACTTGCTAATGACAGGACTGTTCAAAGGAAGCTCAGGATTACATAATTCCCCTTGTTGGTATCATTTTGAAGTTGGAAATGCCAACATTAGAGAGGAGCTGTGGCAGGAAGGGGAGCTGCTCAATGTAGCGAGTGAAAACCATGAAAAATCCTAAGCGCAGCATGAGCTCTGCATCCTCAAGAGCTGAGATGCTGAACCACAGAGTAGCTCTGCACCACTGTGAAAACTAAAGATACACATTAGTTCTGGCCATGGCAGTGACGTGTGTGCATCCAGCTGGGAAGCAGCCTGATCCTAACAGTTTCCTTTAATCCTGCCATGTATTAATTCATTCTTCCAGGAAGAGCTGAGTTACAATAGCAGCTCTATTATAATTTAATCTGTTGGACAGAGCTCCACAGCTCTGATCCATTGATACAACCTTTCACTGCCAAATACCAGGAATATGCTGCAGGACGGAACTCCCTTGGTCCTTGGGAGCAGAGCGCAGCCCCCTCCTGGCTCCATCCTCCTCTCAGGCAGTTGTAGGGAGCGATCAGGTGCCCCCTGAGCCTTCTCCATCTGAACCCCCCAGGTCCCTCAGCTGTTCCCCATCACACTGTGCTCACCTATTTCCTTTGTATGAAACTGGACCGGCAAAAATCAGTAACAACCAAGGCACGAGGACGCCTTCCTCCCTCTCACTCACCCTCACTGTCAGAAGCACTCTGACCACACACATACTTAGAGTGAGAAAGAAACCTGAGTTACAAATCAGGGTGAGATTGGAAAAGCACCTCTGACCCCCACAGAAGCAGACAGCCAATTCCTTGATATTTATTGCAATCCCTTCCAGTGCCAGCCCTGCACCCACAAACCCAGAGCTCTTCCCAAATATGGACTTCATTAGGAGGAATTCAGCAATAGCTGCTTGTGATATGGCCCAGATGTTTCCAGAAGCCAGCACATAACCCCAAGCTTGAGAATTGTTACTGGATAGGAAGATAATGCCACCAGGAGTGAGTGCTTTTATCAAAACACACCACTGTTGAGGTCCCCCCAACACACACAGGTTGCCCAAGAGGAGGTTCAACAGCTACAGGGAAAGGGGCTTCCTCTGGCAATAAGCATGTGCTCACCCCTGCCTTGCGAAGTCAGCACTTTAATCCACACATGGGAGTGATTTTAACTCCCAGTCCTTGGACAAGAAGGACCTAGAAGTCCACTGAAGTGAACGGGATTCGGATCGGAGGCTGGGGGATGGACTCTAAACAACTGTTCCAGAACTGCAGGGAGAAACAAGGGAAGACAGCAAATAAACTGGAACAAGAGCAGAAGACAAAGTCAGATGTCCACCTCTAAACATGTCCAAGATTCCAATTTTCCAGCATCCCACACTCTACAGGGCTCTCCAGCAGCAGATGGCCCATACCTGGACAGCAGCAGGACACCCATCCTGCCCAGGCAGGAGGAAGGGAAGGATCAGGACTCTCAAAGTATCACACACCCGCACATCATCAGCAATGCAGCATACAGGAGTTTAGCAAAGCCAAAGTACCAAAGAACATCAGACACTGCAAGGACTGTCACAGGGGTTCTGAGCCTCCCTACACAAGTGCACACTCCTGCCTATGAAGACAGTGGAAGTGATGTTAGCAGTAACACTGATGGCAATGGCAGGTAGTGCAGTGGTGCAAAGGAAGGGGGGTCACCAGCTACTGACAATGACACCAGGATGTTGCTTCCACTTCCCTCCCTCAAGCCCACACCAGCAGCTATGGATCGGTGGGAGAAGGGGAATATGGAGCCAGATTCAGAGTGCATGAGCCGGCGGTGAGAAGGAAGAGGGTCCCTACCATGCATCAACTGAAGAGAAGAAAAGCAGGAGAACAGGGAATTCATTGCAGATAATCCCTTACAGAAGAGAGAAGGGCCACTGAGCACAAGCCAATGCTTCTGTAATGTCAGCCAGCCCTGCAGTCTTCCGATGGGACTCATGGGACATCACCTCTGCCTGCACAACACTCAGCAAGACACCTCTCAGTGTCACTGCTCATCTGCTTCATAAACTCTACAGCCTGTTTTTGTTATCCCACTGCCTCTTGGGGTCACCAAAAGCCTCTCTGACAGCCCCACTCACCTGCCATAAAGCAAGCACCCACCATGGCTGAACACTCACCAGCTTTCCTACACCAGGATCCAGGGCCCACGTCCCATGAGTTCATGGATAGCTGATAGACAGCTCAGGCCTTGTAACACCAAACAGCTTGTGCAGCCTGCTGCCCACTGCTCTTGGAATCCCAGAGCATTCTGCTCCTTGCCCCACGATACAAATAACTCAGAGATTTCTCTTGATAAGCCATCAAGGATCAGTTTCTGAGGGCTGCCACTACTGCTGCAGCCAGAGAAACTCAGCGAGGCACCACCCTCCATCCCTCAGCCCAAACGATGCCCTTGGCTGAGCCACCTCACCTCCTCTGCTGTGATTACCTCTTTCCTCTCCACGTCAGCTTGGATTTTGGCCTGTGTGACCGCAGCTTCCCGGAAGGAAGAGCTGGCCTGCTTGGCCTGCTCAATCAGAGTCTTCAGCTGCTGGGCAGTGTGCAGCAGGGAACTGACCATCTCCTCCAGGTAGAGCCAGCTCCGCTGCTCCGTCACCTCCAGCCCGTTCACCACCGAGGGGGATATGGCTTTGGTGGGAGTGGTGGGGGGCACTGCCAGGGCAGGGAGTGAGGTTAGCACTGAAGAAAGGAAGAAAAAGAGCATACAGAGAATTAGGGTGTTTCATTCTGGGGTGAGAATTTCATTCTGTAAAGGGGGGGGGGGGGGAATGTTGTTTTTTTGATGTTGTGTTTGGCTGTGACTCCCCTGCAGCCCCTGAATTCTGATCTTAACCATAACCAAGGCTGGAATAAAACCAACACAGTTTTCATTGTATTGCAAACCTTCTCTTTCCAAAGCCACCAGCTGGGAAGCACTTTAAACCCCTCAATAACTAATTACTTCAAACCTCTTCCTCCTGGATCCTACCCATAAAACAAAGTATGGCTGTAAAAATACATGCACCACACTGAGACACCTCACAGTTGTATGTGTCTGTTTCAGATACCCTGGGTATCTGACCAGCAATGCTCACTGCAGCTCTGAGACCTCCCCTTGCCCAATCCCAAAGGCAAGAGTGAACACATACAGCCCAGGTGGAAGTTTTACCTTCAGACACTAACATCTCCTGACATGGGATTTACACTGCCTGTTTGGGGCAGTCTGCAAGAAGGAAATGTCTTGCTTACAGCCTTTTCCTCCACAAGCCTAACTACAACCCTTCACTCCTGTATGAAATAGAGTGCTAGAGGTAGGAAATGAAATCCAAAAGCACAGAAGGCCGGTGATGCTCCTAAACACACTCCAAGGGATGTTAAAAGAGCAAAAACCCCACCAACTCCTGAGGTGCTGCAGCCTTTACTTTCTCACACCCTAACCACAACCTCAGCAGTAACTCCTCTTTGTAGGGAGCCACCAGAACAAAGCTGAACTCCCATCCCAGCAATGGAGTCTCACTTCTCTTGAACTTCTCTCCAACCCCTCAGTTATTTGAGCCCCGGAGTTCTCCCTATCCCGCAGCCTGTGTTAGAACGTCCTAGAAAACCAACACTGTCTTAGCCTTACACCTGCAAATGCTTCAAAGAACCAACAGTTATTGTGTCACTGAAACATCTCATGCTCCCAGCACCAGGTCTGCACTGGGAGACCACGGCATGAGGAAATGAAATCTAGATCCAGGAACCCAACAGTACCCAGTGTGAGCTCACCTCAGGCAGCACTTTCAGGATCAAACGTTACCTGGCTTTACTGGCCTGACTTTTCCACAACTTAACTCTAAGCCATCTGCCATGAAAATGAGTCCAAGACATTCACATCTACCGGCAGCTGACCTCTAAATTGCTCACTGAGTTGTTTCTTAGAAGAAAGAGGTCTAACTTTGTCAGCAATCTCCCACCACAGTGCCTGAGTGTCACTGCAGGTACTGGCTTTCCAATCCCACTGGGTCTGTCTACGGGAGCTCCAAAGAGCAGGGCAGAAACAAGCCCCAAAACTCTCTTACTGAAGGACAGGGACACATGACAGCAACTGCAGAGCCCAGTTACAAACATACAACAGGAGACCTCCCAGTCAGGGAAATTCTTTGGGACTACTCTTCAAGTGGTACTTAAAATCTATCTGTAAGTACTGTCCTGAGCAGCAAGAGGCAAACAGACCCTCCTGCACCAGGCTGCAGCCCAGGAGCTACACTCCCAGTGAGGGGAAGCATCTGCAGACCCACAAGACTTCCTGCAGGATAGAACATCTCCCAGGACAGTAACTACTTTAAGTGCATTTAATCTTTAATCCTTTCCATATCACACCTGGTGGTTCTCCGTGCAAGCAGCTAAAGCAGAAAGGATCCAGCACAGCTCTGGAGGGAGAGGACAAGCCTCAAACCCCAGATTACTGCAGGCCACCACGTGTTAGACATGTGACAGCACTGCAAGGCCACCATGCAGGTGAAGGGACATTTGATGCTGAAGCCCTTAATTAAAATAGTAATTTCAATCAGGTTGCACACAAATGGCATACAACTATTTGCACTTAGGTATCAGGAAGAGATAAGCTGATCTTTTATCATCAATAGCTGTTTGCAGAAGAGCCTTTCCCACTGCTGCACTTCCAGTACAATATTTATCCCAACATGGCATTTGATAACTTATCCAACAGGAATTCCTTCTGATCCCTCGTTTTGGCAGAGGTGTATCAGGCAAGAGAAAGTGTTCACTGGTGGAAAAAAACAATGTTTAATTAATAACTTCAAGATCTGACTAAGACTTAAAACCAACAATGAGATTCCATTCCAGACAGAGCAGGAATGTGCTGTGCTGCTCCAAGTAAGGAAATAAAAGGTCGTGCAGAGGGGAGAGCACAGGCTTCGAAACAGAAAGACTTCAGACTGCACAACAGAATACAACATGTTGACGTGGTCTCTTTGTGATGTCTCAGAGAGCAGTAAGAGGGATCAGAATCAGCCTCTTACACCCCCCCGTGTCAACGAGATCAGAAGTATCAAAATAACTTCACAGAGAAGTAAAAGGCCTCTAAATCACCTCATCACCAGGCAGTGGTCAAGTGTTCCCTGCTGGATCTGCCGGCCAGGCTTGATGAAAACAAGAACCCCCCAAGTTGGCAATTCCAGTTTCTCCAGCACTGTCTGTTTCAGTACATCAACAGTCAGACAGCATCGTGGTTCACTGAATTTACCAATCAGATCTACCCATGGGAGGTCACTAAGCTCAGGGAATGTAATTACATTTGAAGAGATAGTTGATAATCAGTTTAACCCATCTATCAAAAACAACAGGGGTGATGTGCATTAGTCAACCATTAAGTGATGGAAAACTGACCCTGGGTGGGAGAACAGCAACCAAGCCTGTCCAAAGTCACCCCAGTATCTGCAGTGGATTCACAGAAGGATGCCAGAATGGTTGGAAAAGCTGCTGTGACATTGTTTTAGAGGGGATGGTTTCCTCAGATCAAACCATAAAGACATGTTTAGCCACAGTGCTCAAGTGTGACAGAAGCTGTGAACCCAAAGGCTTAGGGATGGCAAAGGATGGCAAGGATGTAGGAAGCAGGATCGTAACAGCCTCCTGTGGTGGAAACCACACATCAAAGGTCTCAGTATCAGAATGAAAAACTTTGCAGAGTGGAAAATCTGCTTGTCCAAATCTTGATAACCTCATAGGCAAACCAGCAAAGTTTATTCTTCTCCCTCAAGTTTATTCTTCCCTTTGCTGAGAAAGCAGATTTGAGAATAAATTTAAGCAGTGCTGTCTAACACGAGGGACATAACACATACCAATTTTGGGATGAGATGTTGGCAACGCAGCTTCAGGAAAAGGTGAGATCTGGCAGTTGTCCTGGTAACTGGGATAGTGAGGCTCTGGGTGACTGACCCTGCATGGCTGCTGGACGTTGGTGTCCTGAACTGTGGAACAACAGCACAGTGAATCCCTGAACCACAGCCAACAGGTGCTTCTTCCACCCTTTTTGTTTACAATGTATAAAAGTTCCTACACTCCATGCTAATTCCAAGGGTTGCAAATGAGAAACAGGAGCATGATCAACCTTCCACTGACTTCATCTCCCTCCGCTTCCACTTTTACAGGCAAAGGTTACTGCTGCTTCCCTCCTTCATCCCCAGGCAGTTACAGTAACCACAGGACTCCAAACCACAGCTCTCAGAGCAGGACAGTTCCCTCAGCAGAGCTCACAACCCCGTCTATGAGTCAGACTGAAAGACTGAAATACATCATGCGTTTCTATTTGGTTTGATTTATTCTGGCATTTGCCAGCATTTACCCAGACTCTTTTACTTGTTTCAAACACTCAGCTTGTTACCTCTTTTTTATGGTAGTATTTTAGGACAAAGGAGGAGTGAAAGGATTACAGAGATGACATAAACCCCTAGAACTCAGCAGAGGTGAGCATTAGCAGCTCTGGCATCTGGGTGAACTTCTGACTTCTGTGCCACTGAGAAGATTTCAAGCTTCCCAAATACTTTTGAAGGAAGGACAGTGGGTTATGAATATTCTCTCTGTAAACTACTGAGAAATAACTCCTTCATGCAGCATTTAAAATGTTTCTTTCCACAGCATGGGCATCTAATCCTTTTTTCATAGAATCCCAGACTGCTTTGGGTTGGAAGAGAGCTTAAAGCTCCTCCAGCTCCAAACCCTTTCAAGGGCAGGGCCACCCTCCACTGGAGCAGGGTGCTCCAAGCCCCTGTGTCCAACCTGGCCTTGAACACTGCAGAGATGGAGCAGCCACAGCTTCTCTGGGCACTCTGTGCCAGTGCCTCAGCACCCTCCCAGGGAACAGCTTCTGCCCAAGAGCTCATCTCAGCCTCCCCTCTGGCAGTTAAAGCCATTCCCTTGGCTTGTCCCTATAGGCCCTTGCCCAAAGCCTCTCCCCAGGTTTCCTGCAGCCCCTTTAGGGCACTGGAGCTGCTCTAAGGTCTCCCCTTAAGGAGCTTTCTCTTCTCCAGGCTGATCCAGCCCAGCTCTCTCAGCCTGGTTCCTCCCCACCACAGATGTTTAGTAGATGTACCTACACCCAAACTCTTACCTGTGGCTCCAGTGAAAACATCCCCCTGGGATGGGCTCTCTGAGATAATGGCTGTGGCCTCCACTGTTGATGTGCGATCGAAGGTCAGAGCTCCTGAGGTCGTAATCTGTCCAGAGGGAGTCACCGTGACTGGAAACAGCAGAAGCACTTGCATGATTCACAGTCAGCCCAGGGGCCTCAGTGCTCATGTCCCTGCCCTGGAATATCCAGAGCCAGAGCATTCACAGAGCAAATGGCCTCTGAGAACCCAAGTTGGGATTACAGCAGAAAACAGTTTCTGGTTGATCCGAATTCATTACTTTAGCAAGAGTGATTCTTACTACTTAAATCAACACAAAAACCTGTGGATTGCAACTAATCCTACAACAGTTTGGTTAGCTGGGCAATTTTAGTGGTCTGTCTACACAGAGTGATGCCTTATGCTTGGTCAGTGCAAGGAACAAGTCACAAAATCCCTTTGGATGAATATTCCCAAGAAGTTCCAAAAAGTTTAAAGCCCTTTTTAAACAGAAGTAACTAATCTGGCACCATTAATCAGTAAGGGGCTGACTGTGTGGCACTGATTCTGTGGCACGCTGCTCAGACAGAGCAGAGCTTTATTACCTGCAAATAATGATTCATTATAAGTCATTAAGGCAATAGATTCATGAAAGATGAGCTACCATACATGAAATATGGAATATGTGATCGTAAAGATGTGGCTACTACCAAAACTCCCCTCTCTCCATGTCAGCATGAGCAAATGTGCAACCTCACAGCACCTCACATTAACAAACCACCACAGATTTTGGGGTGATTAAACCAAAAAGACCCTATTTGGGGGAATAAAACCAAGACCAACTCCACAGAATCCCCATGCAAGTCTCTTCCCACCACTGCTGGTAATCTAATCTTACTGTTGGCTGGGTATTTTGGCATTTCTGCTGCTTCCCCCTCCCCTTACTTTGCAATTTTATCTTCCAGATGCCTCTAGTGTGATGAGAGCAGGAGGACACAAGGATGAGAGTGGGAACGTGTGAGCTGGATGAGCTTGCAAATTAATTTGTGTCCTCACACAGACGGTTTGATCAAACCCAGTGAGTAACAAAGTGTGTCCTGCACATTGGAGAGGAATTTGCAGATAAAAGCATCGCCTTCTGCCTCCTTCATTAACGACTTTCAGGCTCTGTATTTCATTCCAGCTGCTTAGAGCCTATTTTTCTAGCTAAAGGAAGAGCACAGCCCCCCCCCCCCCCCCCAACTCCTCAAAGCCAAACCCCAATCTCAGGGGATGGGAACAGCAATTCCTGTCAGAGGAATAAATGTTCAGACTTCCCTACTCCACTTGTAGTCGAGATGCAGCAACACTGTGCTAGTTCCTGCAGTGAAATCAGCCAGACACTGAGTCAATAAAACTACCAAAGAAAAGAAAGTGGCAAAACAAAAAGCACTTCTCTCAGTTGGCCAGTTCCAGGGGGACACTGATAGACATAAAATGTCTTGTGTGGCAATTCCCCATAGAATCATAGAATAGTTAGGGCTGGAAAGGACCTTAAGATCATCCAGTTCCAACCCACTGCCATGGGCAGGAACACCTTCTACCGGAGCAGGGTGTTCCAAGCCCCTGTGCCCAACCTGGCCTTGAGCACTGCCAGGGATGGGGCAGCCACAGCTTCTCTGGGCACCCTGTGCCAGCGCTCAGCACCCTCACAGGGAAGAGCTTCTGCCTTATCTTCAACCTGAATGTTCCCTGTTTTAGTTTGAACCCATCAAAAAAAACAAAAACCGTTTTTACCAGGAGAAAAGAACCTACATGTAGTAGCAGCTGTGGCAGGCAGCAGGGTGATGTTTTTGGAGCAGTCCTTCTTTGCTGGAGCTGCAGGCATTTCATTCTCTTTTTTCCTCCTTTTATATGGCACAAAGAGTCGAACAGGACCACTCTGGGCAAAATAAAACGAAGGAAGGAAAATAAAAGAGAAAGGAAAAGGAGAAGGCATTAATTGAGGCAGTACTTTGGAGACTTTGGCTTTACTTTCATCTTCCCAGATGCAGCCATGGTCACGCAGCACATATCCCCATGGAAGATGTGCAGCTTGCAACAAGTGATCAAAAACTCACAGATCTCCAAACCTAAAGAACTCCGTGGGGACAAAGAAGTCCCACTCAGCTCCCTCCAGCTGGAGAGGCCCAGATTCAGCCTCTTTCCTCTATTATTTAAGGAGTTGAACTGGGAAGATAATCAACCACTGGTGGAAGACAAGAGAACTGGAGTGAGGAGGAGGCAGGAAGCTGTTAGCTTCAAGCCTAGGAAACAAGAAAATCATCCAGTTCAAGGCACAAAAGAAATGCAAAACACTACTTCAGGTCAAGCTAAAGACTGCAGCTTTCAGGACTTTAACCTTGGGTTTGGAACAAAAAAAAACAAACCCCAAACAAAAAAAAACCCAAGTAGTTTAATATGAACATATCAACTCAACACAGAGTATTACATTGCATCCTTGTAAAAACACCTTTTTCCACCTCAAAAAATTGTGCAATTTGAGTCAAACATCACAGATAGTTTTGACAGCCCCAAAGGCACTTCACATAAATACATTATTATTTACAAAAGAGAAAAAAAGAAGAAAAAAGCAATAACTACTATCCAGCTGCAGCAAGGTTGTGGTGCAATAGTGCTACCAATTCCTTATCTCCTTTCTTTGGGAAGCATGGACGTAGCACACTCAAACACAGGACTTGTGAACGTTTTTAGGACATCATGACCTGCTCACAAATGGCTGTGGCAGCTTGAGGGATGAACTGGTTTTAAACTCCTGGATGTAAAGCCTATAACTCACCAGAGACATGTCGTCACAGCAAGCAGCACAAGTACAAGAGGCAGCATGAGGATTTAAAATCCCATCCTGGAATGAGAAAATGGTTCAGTGTTAGTCACCAAACCCATAAGCACAGCTGTAACCTGCCAGAAACATGCAGACAGCTCCCAGAGAGACAATTCATCCCCTTCCAGGGGCCCTAATCCATAACTAGCTCTCTCCAGCACAGAAGAGCAGAGCAAAGGGAGAAAAAACAATTTCCAAATCAAAAGGCACAAATGTGCTGATTTGAGTCTTGAGAAAGTTTCTGCCCAAGCACAAAATGACTGCCAACCGAATGGCAATGTTGACTTCCCTGCGAAGCTCCCCACAGCAGGAAACAAATGACCCAAAGTAATACCCAATAAATACTGCAAGCAATGAATATGTTTGTCAGGCAAACAGAAGTAAGCAGATCAGGTTATTGAATTGCAGCGTCATGGGTGAGAGCTCACAACCTGATTTCTGCTACAGCTCAAGGCTGGACTTCACCCTGCAGAGACTGTAATCCCTTTTCAAGTACAAGATTTGCTTTGTGCTGTTTGAAAACACACCCAGAGAAATCCCTCTCATATTTCTGATTCTCAACCAAAGTTGCTCCATGGCACCATCACATGTAACTGTAGCAGCACACACAGCTCGGGCTGCTCCACCTGCCCCTTCAGCAGGAAGGAGGAAGCAAACTTAACCTTACATGGATAAGGCACTGCAGTGGCCTCCCAGCATAGCGGATGCTCCTCTTCCAGTCTTTGCTGCTGGCTCGTCCCGCCATAGCTTCAAACTCAGTGGGGCTGTACCAGTTGTCCCCTTGTTTAATGCACCTACCACGGCCTCCTGAAATAAAGCAAAGACATTGTTAGTAAAGGTTAAGAATCATTTTGTCACTTTCCTAAAGAAGGAAATACTGAACTTGCAGGACTAAATAGCAGTTCATCTGTGACAACCACCAAATACACCCATCTGCTATTTCTCACCACTCCAGGATAACCGTGCCCATTTATTATCTTGGATCCAACAATGACTGTGCATGTTCAGAGAGCTCCATCTCCAGGCCTCACCAACACATCTAAAGGCTGGAAAAAATTATTCATCCACAGGGAGGATAAGTCTTTCTTGCAAAAACCCCATGAACTGAAGCTCTGCCTTAATTTGCACTTCACTTTCTAATCCTTCTGGTGGTGAAGACAACTCTGTCCATGAAGGAAACACCGTGCTGCGCTGTCAGGCTTGCTGACAGATTCTGCTGCTGTTGCTTCAGCTTTCCCACAGAGAGAAAAGAGGAGGGGCTAAGGCAGCTAAGGAGTCACACTAGGAGAAAAGCTGTTTTCCCTTCCAGTAGTCATTCTTTAGAGAAACATGGGTCTACTGAGACAAAGAGAACATGAGAGGAGTCAAGCTATTGCTGGGGAGACTCCCTGCACAGCAGCTGGGATCTTCAGAGATTAAAGAAAAGTTAAAAACCCTCTGAAGACATAGCAAACCAGAAGAGAAAGGGGATGGGAAACTGACTTTTCTTCCCTCAGGAAGAGCCCTGAAAAGGAACTTGATTAAAAGAAGAGAACACCAAAGAGAAGCTGTCAGGCTTCCTCCTCACCCAAGAAGGTCACTGTTACCTGAGCCAAGTCTGTTCTTATAGAGGATGCCACTGATGTTCCGGCACCTCACTGGGAGCTCGTTCTCATACACGGATGGGTCCCAGTTGTACTTGGTTCCAGTTTTCTCTTGGACAGATGTTAGAGGAGCAGGAGGAGATTGAGGTCCTTGGGAAAAAGAAACAGAAAAGGTGACAGGACCTGAAAAGCACACTGGATGCACCCTTACCTGCACAGCTTGCCTACAGCAAGTGTCAAGTGATTAACTGATGTGACTAACATCTCTCCACAGCCACACGTTACATGGTGCACCACAAAAAAATCAGCATCAGTGTTCTCAGAATCATAGAATCCCAGACTGCTTTGGGTTAGAAGAGAGCTTAAAGCTCCTTCAGCTCCAACCCTTGCTATGGGCAGGGACACCTTCCACTGGAGCAGCTTGCTCCAAGACCCTGTGTCCAACCTGGATTGAGCACTGCAGGGATGGGGCAGCCACAGCTTCTCTGGGCACCCTGTGCCAGCGCTCAGCACCCTCCCAGGAAAGAGCTTCTGCCTAAGTGCTCATCTCAGTCTCCCCTCTGGCAGGTTAAAGCCATTCCCCTTGACTTATCCCTACGGGCCCTTGGCCAAAGCCCCTCTCCAGGTTTCTGCAGCCCCTTCAGGCACTGGAGCTGCTCTAAGGTCTCCCCTTAAGGAACCTTCTCTTCTCCAGGCTGAACCAGCCCAGCTCAGAATGACCCAACAGAAAGCAAACTGCCTCTGAGGAAACATTCTAACAGCATGTTACAGGCTGAAATCTTTACCTGTAGCAAGGCTAAGGCTAAGCAGCCAGATGCATCTTCCCCTTCCTAAAGGCTGAGCTGCAGCGTGTTGCAGCCGGCTGCAGGTTTGTTGTGCCATCTTGTGGCAAGAGGAAACTGCCAAACAGCCATCAGCAAAACCTTATCGATAAGGACATCTGCTGTCGTGACACTTAAAAACACCAGCAAGTGGCCTGACTGGAGATAAAACTGCACCCAAGGACCCTTTAAAAAGAACCCATGTGCAAAACTAGAACTTTAAGATTCAAGTGCAGAACTTGTATTATCTATATTAAACTGATCCATCTGCCTTTGGGTTGAGGTGGATGCAGGAAGACTTGTGACAGCCCAGCAGCAGGGTGAGACTTCCCAGGAAGCTTATTTGCAAGGGACAGGGCAACTAATAAGAGAATTAAATATATTTCTGACATGGAACTACAAACCAAACCATAAAAACAACTCTTTTGCTCCCAGGAAATACAAGAAATGCTATATGAAGAGGGAACAAATTACCCTTATAAAGCAACTTTACATAATACTATGCACATAGTGGTTTTTACTCCTAGAAACACAATCAAAGTGGAGAAAAGTGACACCTCCAGGAGAATGCCAGTTAAACCCAGACTGCCTTATACCCGGTGTGAGAGGTGCTGAGGGCCCCTTCAGCCCCGTGGTTTCTACAATGCTGCCGTCCGTGTGCACCACGATGAGAGTGGCTTTTTCAGTGTTCAAGCTGTCCCCAATTTGCAGGGCTGTTCTCCCAGACTGCAGAGGAAATAGAAGAAATTGATGGAGTTAAAATACCAATGCAATTTAATACAGCCCCAAATCCTCCCAAAGGCACCCAAAACCACCGATTGCTAAGGCAGTTTTTAGGTTAGCTTGGGAGGTTTCACCCAACCAAATTCAAAGGTGACACGTTCCAGGTTATCAGGTCCATTACAGGGTGAGTATATGAGGGTAGAAAGGTAAAAATCACTTTCACAAGTGATAAAACAGAAAACTATATCCTCCAGATAATGGTTCTGTGGCATGAAGCCTGTATTCTGCAACGAAAACTGTCTTTCGCCTTCCCACAGCTCAAACCTTCATTTAACACTGAGAGTAGGTGGGACTTTGCTAACGCCACAGAATGAAAGGGCAGACTCACCAACACGTGTCCTGAAATGGAAGCTGCATTTGCCACCGACGTAGTGAAGACATTGTCTGCAGAGGCCCCGACATTGGCTACGGTCACTGTGGTGACTTCTGAAATGCAAACCAGACATGAAGTTAATGTTGTGCTGTGTCCATAGGGCCCAATAAACAGACATCAGCAAAGAGGTTCACATTTCCTCCTCCCTTCCTATTCAAGATCAGTTGTGGGTTCATGGCACCTCGCAGGTGTTGCGAACATAATCAGTTGGATTTTTATCAAGCTTTGGGTTAAACAGGCTTTAAACTCTTTGAGACCATACAAGCAATTACCAGCATGTGATGAACTGAGAGAGAAATTAATACTGCAGCTATACTGAAACCCCAAACCAAACTGTGATGCCTTTTATTAGAGGGGTGTCTGGCAAACACCAAGATAAAAACTGACCCCCCCCTGCCACAGATCCATTTCTAGGGTGCCATTACCTGTTCTCGGCCCAGTTAAAAACCATCCAAACTTACACCCAGATGTTTGTTATATGTGGTGTATTTGACTGCCTGGCTAAAACCCAGTTTATCAGCGCTACACAGGGCTGAGAGTGTGCGGACAACCCTACAGCTCACAGGGAGACGCGGCTCTGGCGTGAGGGGCTCCGCCATTTCCCGTGCCCCGCAGCTCCCCTCAGTCCTGCACGTTTCGGGGCGCTTTGTCAACATCAGGGCCTCAAACCGAGAGCACACAGACACCCTGCTCGTGTGATGTTGGTGTGGGGGGAAGCGAGGAGCGGAATCACTTCAGTGTGCCGGGACTGAGGCACAGCGCAGGCCGAGCCCCGCGCACTCTGAGGGGCAGAGCGGCGGGAACGGGCGGGCCATGGGGCTGAGGGAGCTGCACATGCGCGCTCCGCCCGCCCTGACCTGCGAAGGCGGCGGCGGTCTCGTCGGCGCTCGGCAGCGGCTCGGTTCCCATCTCGATGTGCTCGGCATTCGCCGCCATCACCGTCACCGCCGTCACCTGCGCCGCCGCCTCCTCGGGCTCCGGCTTCGCCTCGAACTGCGAGGCCGCCGCTTGCGGAGGCTGCTGCTGCTGCTGCTTGGGTCCTTCCGCAGCCGCCGCTACTGCGGCTGCCGCCGCCACAGCCGCCGCCTCCGCTAA
>JASSUY010008180.1:0-16112 GCA_032466535.1 Forpus xanthops | reverse complement strand
CCTATAGGCCCCCTTCAGATACTAGAAGGCTGCTGTGAGGTCTCCACGCAGCCTTCTCTTCTCCAGGCTGAACAGCCACAACTTTCCCATCCTATCTTCATACGGTATCATGTTGTTTTGTAAAAACCAAAAAGGAAAAGTTACAGTACACAGTTAAGGTGGTAGGTGTGCTTTCGACCTTGCAGCTGGTATAGGTGATTCATTTGATCTCATTGCTTGTCTTGCTTTGCTTTGCTTCGCTCAGCAACTGAGAGTCGTGGCTTTTCTCAGAACCATTCTCCAAGTTTAAAAAGATACCAGGAAGAACTGGTGATCCAGGTGACAAGCATAGTGTCACTGCTTTTCTGAACACCACTCATAAGAATTCACATACTTGTCTCTGGATCTTGTAAAGTATATCAGTTAAAGAGCCTGAACACCCAGACCTGGCAGTTTCTCCTCCCACTGGTTTAATAGCTTTTTGTGGGATTTTGGAGTAATTCTATTTCAAGTTTTGGAAAAAAAAAAAAATAGATGGGGAAAAAAAAACTTCCAGTGATTTTCTTGATCTAGAACTTAACTAAATTTTCTTATAATTCTTAAGTGCTTTACTACATTTACTACTATTTAAGTACATAAATAACCATAGTAGAGGAGCTGTCTTGTTGTCGGAGTTATGAAGATAGACTTTTATCAGCAAGGTGTGTTAGTACAGATATTTGTGGCAAGATGCGAAGATGGCATGAAATGGAGAGTAAGGTAAACTAAGCAGAGGAAACTGAGCAGAAATCAGTTTTTGCTGAAAAGTAAAATATATGTGGGCAAGTAGAGGTTTCTGCTTTTTCTTATATTTCTATCTTCAGTATTATTCTTTCTTAACTATGCTGCTTTTTGATGTTTGAAAGTGTGAACATACTGACATAATTTAAAATGGAGATCTTTGGGGCTTGCATCAGCTCAGCTTTTAACAAGAGTAGTTTCTGAAGTATTTTCAGTTAATTTTGAATAGTGCTGTATAATTTCTTTGTTTATTTTACATGTATTGAGTCGATGACTGTTTCTCTACTTGTCTGCTGTACATTTTCTAGCCATAGCTCTCCTGTATGCTACAAACTCCCAAATTAGGTGGACTACCTTTTCTCATAGGATGTAAGTAGCTCAATTGAAGAAGTGGAATGAAGGAAAACTTAGTACATAAAGTGTTTTAACAACTTTTGAACAAACTGTACACGAGAAAGGAATGCAGTGGTAGATTTCCCAGCCAGCTTTCTCTTCTGATAAGATGTAGAAAGCAGTTTACAAGTCTTGAGAGAGTTTGTCAAGGACACTAAAATCAACAAAAACAGTATTGTGGAAACCAAAAAGGAGGTTCCTATCTACTTAAAGTCTGAATAGGGGAAAACATGATAATAATGAAATGTCTAAAGCAGTCATTCCAAAATACTGGATTACTCTGTTTCCATTGTATAAAATGTGGATTTCTGTTTGTTTTGAAATTCTGCATAGCCCTTTGCATATTAATCTACTCCGCAGCTTTCATTTTTCCAGTAATAGTTAAGTGTTTCTTCGGGACCAAACTCTTGCAGCCAGACAGATGAAAAATTGCTGTAGTCTTCTCCCACCCCTCCTTTGTTTTTCTTTAGTTAATCAGGGCAGTATCTTCTCTCTGTACAAGGCAGCTGTTTTCAGCTCCTGCTGAGTTTCTACAGGCAGTGTTTGGCATGCTATCGTTGCTGCGAACTGTAGGAGTTGTTGCTTTGCACAGAGGCAAGCTAATCAATACTATCCTGCCTTGTTCCAGGCTCAGACCAGTCTGCTGTTTTGACACTCCTCTCTCCTTGTAAGCCCTTTTTCACATGGTAACGCAATCTCTGAAGAATTTTTTCTTAAGGCAGCATTCCTGTGAATGCTGTCACCAGAGGCAGGAGACTGTGCTGTTTGTAGATGTTTCCAACTTGGGGCAATGTTACAAGGCTTGCATATTAAGTATCTCACACAAACTGTTTCTTAAAGCCCTTTCTATCTACTGTTTTTATTTCTTTGTTCAAGTCTCAATTCTAGCATGATACTTACCATCCTAAAAAATAAACTGATGGAAAAGTCCGGGAACATTAAAAATGATTCTGGGTTTTTCAAAGTATTTGTCCATATTTTGTGTTTTCACCCCTCAACCTCAGTACACTTACCTTGTTGAGACTTCTCTATTTTTAGTGGTTCATGTAAGTTTACTTGTGCTGCTTTAAGCTGAAAGCCGATTTTGCTAAAAGGATACTTCCTTGTGTTGTCCCTCTAATATAAAGATAACCATCAACATCTTAATACACTGTGAACTTCATACTCTGGGGAGGATTGTGCCCATTTAGCTGTAGCGATTTTTCAGCTAGTTTTACTGTTTGTCGACATAAAAGCGATGTTTGGATGACAGAATCCTCAAGATAGGGATGATGTTGGCTTCATATATCTCAGCAGAGCTGAGTGGAGCATGTAGCAGTGTCTTTTTTTAGAGGGAGAGACTGCAGGATTTTCAGTTCCTTAATGCTCTAAAAGTGCCTTTCTTCCCTTTTCATTATTGGAAGAGCTAATAATTCTTAAAGCTAGGGAAAAATGCATAAAGAATGTAATCTATCATAATTCATACCTTTGCTGGGCAGAGTCCCCTGCATTTGCCCATTTTTCAAGGAGAAATATTGTAACATGATACTAAATGAACAGCTCTGGTATTCAGAAGTTGCTCTCTCAATTGTTGAGTTTTCTTATGGTACTTTTGCATGCACAAGGCAGTTGGCTTCTCTTGGTCTCCCTTTGCTGCAGTTTGGGAATGACTACCTGGCTGCTCCTTAGGAGTGGCTTTGATTTTTATCTTATCAAGGTTTTTTTCCTGTAGTTGTTTTTGTCTTGCAGCTGAGGAAGGATATACTGCAGGAAGTATTCTTCCAAAATAACAGCTCTACCTTTTATATGGATTGCTCTCTTGGAGAACTCTGGCATAGGGAGTGCTAGAAAAAGACAGCAACGGCGATGCTTGTCTAATTTAAAAGGCATTTCATATGCTTTTGGTCAGTTTAGTAGTTTCCTTCAGTACCTAGCATGTTTTAGAAATACTATAACAGTTCAGCAGTAGGGGAGGCATTTCAGATTTCCATGGACATCGCTCTTGCTATTTTAGATTTACTCTTGAGATCTCTAGCCATTTCCCTGCTGCTGATGACAAGTTTCCAAGTAAAGACTAAGCATACAGCTTTGGTAGTGTTTTAACTCTGTAAATTATCTTCTGTTAATTACTCTATTCCAAAATGGTTTGAATATCGGTTACCTAAAGCCCCAGGTCATTTGTGTCTTGGAGAATTTAAATCGGACTGTTCGTACAGCTTGATAATGACATCAGAAACTCAGTTATTTCCTAACTGTATTTTCCAAGTTCTGCAAAGCAGCTGTGGTATCTTACCATAGCTGTTTTTGCTTTCCTGTGTGTAATTCTGCTGGAATGCCTTTTTACACCTTAAATGATGTCAGTATAGCTTTGGTAAACCTTTGTTCAGGTTCAAGAGCTGCGATGACATCTGCATATGCATTCATTTTTTTGCAGGTCCAGCAGTTGAAGAACGGGTATTTGCCTGCTTTTTAAGATCTACAACTTAATTCTCATTAATATTGTCACATGAACAGTGATTAAAGTACGCTTTCGTTTGAACCAAAATAAGCTTCACCATGACTTAATGTTGTTCCTTTGCATCATTGTCCTTTAGGAGCTGTTTGAAAAGTATACGTCAAAGTAGAGGAACCAGGCATAAGAAAGAGGTGAGAACAGGCAGATAGAAGGAATAGGCTGACATTTAAAATTACTAGGATTATTGAAAAATTCACCCTTTCCTGTTTCCTTCTCACCTATAATCTAGCTCTAGGAGCCAAAGCAAATAAAGCATAATTTACTATGCTTCATGCAAAGATACAGCTTTTTGCCTAGCAGTTATTTTTAACCCCATAGCCCCTTCTGCCAAATTTTAGTGATGTTTTTGGTTTCAAGTTATCCAGTGGTATTTGTGCATTCTGTTTTTGAATCTGCAGCAAAATCCAGAGCACAAAACTCCTAAATTGTGGTTCTTCCCTATCAAAATACACCACCTTTAAAATTATGGGGTTTAGGACTCTGCTTTCAAAAGAGAGTTTTCAATTTCCCCAGTTGTCTTATAGACCACATTTTCTAGGACAATATAAAATACATTTTTCAATATCCCTCCTGGTACTTAAGAAAATGAAATAATAGTTGAAACTGAGTAAATGTGAGTCAAGGACTTCTCAACGTTTTTTGTAATTATTTTGGCACATAAAGTATGGATACCTTGGTATCTAATAAGACTCCACACTTGTGTGTGGATCTTAAGTGATGTCTTTAAAAGTTTGAAAGGATTGCTATGAAGTAGAGAGTGGCCTGTCTAAATAGTGTGATCATGAGAGGCAAAGGTATGTGGAAGAAATGTGGCTAATGTACAAATGGAACACTCTTGATGAAAGTGGTCTGAAATAGTTGTTAATTTTGAATTTTCCACTTGTTGAGAAAGAAAACTTCATTTTGTTTTCCTAATGTTCCTGATGTAATTGTTCCTCTCTTATGAATACTTTGATACTTGAGTAAGTCTGTGTGCATTAGTGAAGGAGAGAATGCTTATACATGTTGATTGTGGTAGTCTAATTGAAACTTGTTGAATGAATAGCTGATCTGTGTTTTTTCCTTGTTGGATGGATTAGTATTTCAGATCTGTCCTATCTGATGCGAGATATGCTATCATCAATAAGCAACTTTTCAAGTCAGCCAGCCAGTGAAAAAAATAAGGGGATAAAAGATGAGGTGTTAAGAAGAAAATATTTAAAGACTTGTTTCAAAAATAGCCTGATAATTATTAAACTGTCTGACTTTGGGCCTATCCAAAATTTAATTTTAAAGAAATACATGATTTTTCATTTATTCTACTCTTATTTAACATATTTACTGTTAACATTCCCAAAAAGCTAGTACTATGCTTCAGCGTATTAAGGTCTTTGGAATGTTTATGAATGGAAAAGTCTATTAGAAATGTGAAAAAACCACTTACTTCAAGGCTATATGACACATCCTAATTATAGCAGTTTTTAAAAATTAGCATCTCAAGAAACAGAAGATGTTTCTTTCTTGAGAGTCATAAACCACACTGTCCTTTTTATCTACTAAGATACAGTAGCGCATCAGTGCACCAAAAATGTTGTTTGATTTGGAGCTTTTTCTGGGCACTTGTTTTGGGAATTTGAGTCTTAGCAAGTGCAAGTACTTTGAAGTGGCTTTTCAGTCTAAATAGTAGTTTCTTGTTTCATAACATGTTATCATCATGATTCTGACCTGTTGATTAGAAAAAGGAGCGCAGGATTATGGGAGACCAGATTAACTGTTGTTAATTTTTATATCATCTTCGACGAGTTGATTCTGTTTACAAGGAGAAAGCAGGCTTTAATTTATGAACCACATTTTGGAGGAGCATTTGTATTTTCGGATGAAGCAGAAGAAAAGATTCCATTTTTAAACTACTTTTTTTTTTTTTTGCTATTTTTCTTTTGATTACTTTTGTCCTGAGCCTTCTGTGAGATAACAGCTGTGTTTATATCCCTACCTGTTTGTTTGCGAGTATATGAAAAAGACCCCAATGCTATGAATTTGTCTGCATAACAAATAGTATTGCCAGTGCGCATTATAACTCACTGATTAGAGGGAAACTGTGTTTTGTTGCTTCTTTGGTCCCTAAGAAATCAGTGCTAGAGCTTAACCCCTGCCAGCTGTTGCAGTGGAACAGTATTCTAATACATACTTTTTAGGTTTAAGTAATTAACTTTGCTCAGAGTGAGAGAGGACTTCTTATAAACTGCCAGGTTTTTTTGTTATCTGAATACAGTTTCTCTGACTTCATTGCCTGGTTACCTTGCAATTTTGCAGAGCTGAACAGAAGCACAGTATAATTTCTGACAGGCAAATCTACATAAATGATCTTTCCCATAATAACTGGATTTCTGTAACACAGCAGCAAATGAGGAGGGAAAAGACTTACATTACTTAGGTAGCACAAGACATCTTTCCTTAAGACTCGTTGTGTGGTTTCCTCTAAAGGGAAGCGTTTGATTTTTCGGCCTCACCTATCACTTTTTCTCCTCTGCTGCAGTGGTGCCGCTGGTTTCCTTCTATGGTGCCAGGAGGCTGCTCTGTGGGAGCTCACCCTCAGAGCACTCCCTTGACACTAAAGTTGGAAAGCAGAGTAAGCCTTAGAGTTTTCAGTCTGTGAGTTTTTTCAAGAGGATTGCTTTGAAAAATGCACCTTTCTTGAACTCCAGATGTTGAATAGGAGGGTACTAGAATCAAGGGAGAGAGATTGTTGCTACAGAGACATTTCTGAGAGTTTTGATGCTGAATAGACGATAGGCATTGCAGATGCTAAGGGCAGTCTGTGAGGTGTAGGAAGCAGACAAAATGGACTAGGGGCACAGAAAGAGAAGCTGCAATAGCCCAGCGATGAAAGCCGAAAAGCCTAGCTGAGGAACATGAAAGGGCCTATGTTCCTGAAGGAATTTCCAGTGCAGGTTTCCTTTATTCAGTAACATTCAGTGAAATAATGTACTCAAAGCTCTGAAGTGAAATTGTTCAGTGTGTGTTCCAAACTGGTGAAGTGTGTTTCACAAAGACCTTTTCTTCCTTTTTGCATGACTTGAGTAGAAAACACTTTTTTTCATAATATGCCCAAAGAAATTCTCTGTATTCTTCTTTCTCCTTTCCCTCCCCGGGTGTCTGTCTTAAATGTTACTCTAAGCATTAAGGCAGTGACATACTAGCTCACACTAAGGTGGCGTGCTGTTGCTGGGCATTTCATCTCAAGATTTTATAATCTATCTATACCAAGTTATTTTGGGGGCATGTGTGTTAAAACCAGGGAGAACCTGATCTCTGAAGAGCAAAGAAAGCCCATGAAAGGAAAACAGCACTGTCTTTTAAATCAAGATTGTACCTTCTTTCTCAGCTAGGGCTTCAGTTTGCTGGTGGGGCTGACCCATTTTGGTGCTTTGTTGTAGAAAATGAGAATACAGATACTTGGGCTCTGCCTTTTTCCTTTCTTTCTATGCTCAGCAGCAGTAGTGTAATCCTTCAAGGTCTACAAGATAAAGAAAATGACAGTACAATGCCCCCAAATTTTAAATGTGGAACAAGGAAATAATAAAATGTTCTTTTAAAAAACTATGAAAATACTTACAAAAGTATTTAAATTATTATCCCATTAGTACATCTGTGAAAAAAGACTAGTCAGTCTTTTGTAGTTAATATTGGTTAGTTTTAGTCAAGGATGGGTCCTCATTTTGCTTTGAGTAGTACAGAAATAAAAAGGCAGCTTCCTTGCCTTCAGAAGTGTGCTCATTAAAAGATAACACTTGAATAAAGGGAAGAAATAGTTCAATGGGACAAGTTGTAGGCATATTTGCTGAGCTGTAATGTTGCTTGGGAAGTGTTAGACAATTGACTTTAATTTGGTTTTGTAGCAGTTTTTAAACAGTGTTTTATTTAAGCATGTCTTTTAAACTTTTTAGGGATATGGGTCACATGATTTTTTTGATGAGAACTTAAAGTTCAAACTCTTTTATGAAATTCAGAGTTATAAAATGGTTTTAATTATTCCAATCAGAAGAGTCCCAGTAATACTTTTCCTGCTAATGTAAATTATATTATAGATTTTCATTTGGGGTTTTCACCCATCCTCACAGTGATCATACAGACATACTTGAATTTAAAACTCGGGAGTTCTCATATCAGTGTGTCTGCATCAGTCTGTTTTTAGGCAGTTGCCTGAAAACTACTGTGAGACTGGTGTA
This sequence comes from Forpus xanthops, assembly GCA_032466535.1. Classification (NCBI taxonomy): domain Eukaryota; kingdom Metazoa; phylum Chordata; class Aves; order Psittaciformes; family Psittacidae; genus Forpus; species Forpus xanthops. Next base: position 8,258 of record JASSUY010008180.1, on the reverse strand, counting down.
CTCAGCAGCTTGCAAAATCAAACCATTAGCAAAACGTAGTTTTGAACTCCCTAAAGATTTTGTTACTGACTTCCATTAGTGTAAGTTCTGCCCTAGAGTTTCAGATCGAGCATAAATATTGCAGGCATCAGTACGAATCAGTGCCATTAATGCAGGTATCCTTGAGTGTTTTTTAATAACATGGAACAAATCACTTGTGAAAGAGACATCCTACGAATCTTCACAAATGTGGAACAATGGCCTATCATGTTTGAGTGTGTAACACTTGGAGATAAATGCAGGCATAACTTACATGAAATCCATTTTTTTTGTGATCTGTGCTACTGCCGATAGTCATCTCTTTATGTGGGAAAATTAATATTGTTTATTTTCATTTGTATAATCGTTGTCCCCATTCTACAGGACTGACCTGAGTGGTTGACAGTAGAGAGTCTGCTGCCACTAAAGAACCTTTGGGTGTTCCATGACTCATAGTCATGATTAATATTACTAAACAGAGCCCTTTTAAATAACACTAATCAAAGAACTGATGAAGTGGCATGTTCTCTAATCAGCACTTCCCATAAGCTTTTTTGTTGGTGTGTTTTTATTTCAGTGTTACTACTGTATTCATTCAAGGAAACCATATTTCTCTTCAATACAGTGGGAAGGGAAAGTAGCTGTTAGGACATAAATAAATAAGTACTTGCTTCCTGGAGTATCTCACATTGATAAAACAACTTGATGCACTGTAAATATATTGCAGTGATACAGTCTTACTTCAGATACCATTAGAATTCATGTATTCAGTCCGTAAGGTAGCCAGATCTTTTATGAAGCTGCAGGTGTTTCCACATTTATCCTTCTCACTTCCGAATTTTAATTCATGAAGTAGTATTTCCTTAGTTTTAAACAGTTTTCTTCCACTCTGCTTCTGTGTGAAATTGCCTTGCAGAGTACTGGGAAGAATAGCAGATTCTGCAGAGTAAATCTTGAATCTGGATCTAAATGAACTGCTGACAAATATCCAAGCAAGTACTGGTGTTTGTTTTTTTTTTTTTTCTTTTCAATCACTGCAGGTTGTTATGGCAGTATTAGGTATTGTTTGTAGGGTATTTCCAGGGAGATGTGTTGGCAAATCATAAACCTTTGAAAGCAAATAGAGACTTTTAGAGAAATAATCCAAGAAGACAGTTCAGTTGCTATCATCATTCTTCAGGCTTTTTTGAGGAAAATGCTCATTTTCCAAAATGTAAATGTATTTGAGATGTTGAATAGGTAAGAGCTTCAGGTTTTCCTAATGTCACACCAGGGGAGGTGTGTTTCTTTTAATGAGAGTAACTTGAAATAGATGGTGAATTGTTGGGAAGACTGTTCGCATTACACATCCATCACATCACACTGTGCCTTGGGCATCTCCAGAATGTTTGCTTTCTGTCAGATGTAAAATATTGTGATGGATAAATCCCCCAGTAAAGGTCAGACCTGGCAGCAATGTTCACTCATCTGAGAAACTAAAAGGTCAGAATACTCAAGATTCTGGTAATACTGGAAGCTGAGCATCACAGTAACATATGGTTGTACTTCCACTCTTAATTTTATGTGAACCTGTTGTGTTTGATACTTCTGGAAGTTTGTTTGGTAGGAAAGTGCACTGTTACAGTCTTACACAGCAGTTCAGTGTTTTTCAGCCTTCAGCTGAACTCCTTTAATTGAAATAAATCCATATTGTGGTAAACTATCTCTTGCCTTATGGGTCTTTTTTAGTAAAGTAGTCCTCCTAGTACTGTGGTAGCATTGTTATCTTAACATTACCACAGAATTAAGATGATCATCTGATGCTCAGATTTCCATGCCATCAGATAAAATTGGTTTTAGAAAACAGTGGTTGTTTAAACCTTCTGAACAATCTCTCTAATGCTACTGGGTTGCTCACATGAATTAGCTGAACTGCCTGTTCTTGAAGAGTTTCTTTCTAGATTATTATGATTATTAAGTCTAGGAACCACAGCGAAGTTGACTTGCCGCAGTGTGTAGGATTTGTAATCTCACTGTGGATTTACAGCCTGATCTGTAAATCTGGAGTAGCCGGGAAATGTGCTGTCCAGAGCATACTGCAGAACCAAAACATGAGTCTCAGTCTTGGACTGGCTCCTGCTTTTTCTCCAGGCCCATGTCTCTTTTGTTGATCCAGATTATTTCCCCTTCACTAATTTTGGTTGTTATTTCAGTGTGGGTTTACTATTGATAAAGGAATAGAATTTCCCCATATTACCATAAACGTCATGAGAAAAAGCTTGCATGAAATTATTCTAGACCTAGTTTAGCTGTAACCAACTAAGAATAAATATAACTAAACCTCCTTGACCTGTCATTAGGAAAAGCATTATGAAGAAATAGGACTGTGCTTTGTTTAACTGTATGAACTTATATGAAACAAAAGTGTCAGGTAATTGTACCTTACTCCTTAAAGAGTTTAAGAAGCCTGTTACGCATAATAACATTAAAACCCACAGAACCTTATAGTGGTGAAAAAGAATTCTAGTCTGTATGAGACCAGGTGGAAATTGGTACTGGAGCGGAATTATGTATGTGCATTTACTAAGGGAGTCTGTGACACATAAAGCATAATATTATTTCCTGGCAGTTTTTGGCCTTCGATGGCACTAATATCTCTATAATTAAGAGCAATGGAAGTATTTAGAGGAAAACTGTATACTGTTATAAACCATTCTTTTTTTAATTGAACAGCTGTAATTTCTACCAATGGAGCAAACTATATTATAAGAAAATGATTATTAGTTTAAAATGCAAAGTTAAATGAATGCAAAATTAACAAACAGATGGCGAAGAATTATTGTGTTTTATTTTACTCCTGGGTAAAAGGGTTTATGCGTGATTGTAAAAATGTCATCACACTTCGTAAACCTGAAAGCAAACAGAATTTGCAGTTGTGCACATCTGTTTTGGGACACTGCTAAAGGGTTAGAAGAATCAATGTTGTTTTCAAATAAGGGTATTCATCAAAAGGATATCATTTACTTAACAGTTATGGCTTCTGCTAAGCATCAGACTTAATGTTCTGTGGAATTCATTACAAAATTTGGCAGCTTTTTTCTTCAGAAGCTACTGAAGCAGCCTGCTACAAAATGAACCAAACAGCCCCGTTGTCATTTTTCCCTCCTTGAATTCCAGAAAACAGCAGAATTACCTGATAAATGTTTGACCAGCAACTTCAAGGTTGTGAATTCTAGGTCAGGATGTTGCACTTCTTGATGCTTGCCAAAGGAGTGAAATAGAATGGAAAGTAAAGGGGCTTATTTGTTCATTTCAGTAGCTAGTGAATTAAAGGAAAAAAAAAAAAAGTTACGTAATATTTGGGGATACCATGTTTTGGGAGGGGGAGTGGGAGAAATATGTGTGACTAATTTAGTCAAATTGGAGAAAAAAAAAAAAAAAATGAAAGCCCGAGCCAGATAAAACATGTGAAGCTTTTATTAGTAAAGAAATTATATTAATGTTTCAGGCTGGTAGTTTCAGAGTATACCATCTAATTGCTTGCTTTGAGCTCAATTTACAAAAATTAGAGAACTGAAGATACAGGATTTTGTTTACGTTTGGAGAGTGTAATTTAGGAACAGCCAAGAAAATAGGAATTATGAACAACAAGGTACTTGATTGCAGTCAGTGGGGAAGGAATACTAAGGAGGTGCTCACTAATGAGGAAGGTATTAAAGACAGGAAATTCTTGTATTTTTTATGTCTGTACATAATCCAGAGTTCCCTGTCACCCCATCCTACTATGACCTTGTAAATTAGTTGTATCATTGAGTATATATAGTGACTTTTGCTGATGTGAACTTTCTGTTAAACTGAATTAATGCATCTGCAAAATCCTCTTTAAAACCCACATTATTAAGACTATAAAATCAAGCACACAAAGTTAGCACAGGCCGGAAGACAGGCTATCTGCACACAACTAATATCGTTTGCACACAATTAATATCCTTTTGTATAGCCCTGATTATGCAGTCTTTAGTTATGTGATCACAAGCAGAATAGCTAGTGCCTGGCTCAGTCCATAGGGTGGACATTGCTATCTTAGTAAAAATCTCTTCAATATTACATTTTTTCATTGTTGTTCAATGGTTAGGTATGTAGGCTCTCCAGATGCTACTGAAAGGAAAGAATTACTCTTCTCCACATGAGGTTTTCTGTAATGTTTCTGCTGTAATAAATATGTGAATGATTTGTCTATACATTTTTCCAAACAGCAGATTTGTATTGCCTTTATCAACATCTTAGGCTACCTTTTTCCCAAGAGAAGTTGATTTTTTTTCCTTTGTCTCTTATACTTTATCTTTCTTTTTTTTTTTTTTTAATTTAAAAATATCTAATATCTAACTTGGATGGCATAGTAGAAATTTTTAAAAATACTCAGACTTACTTTAAAAAGTTGCGCTGATACAGCAGTTCTTTCTTCATCTGTTGCAGTTGAGTGCACAGTCTTTGCAGACATCAAGACTGTATTTTGCTGGGAGGAACAAGGAGGGGAATGCAGGCTTTTAACAGTAAGGTTGAGGACTAAAAAGCTTAAAAACTTTATTTACCCTGCCCAATATTATAAAGGAGCTCTATTGAAGAAGTGAAACTAGAACTTTTGCAGGTCATCATCAGCCCCTGAAGTGCCATCCCTGCCCTTCCTCAGTGTCCTGTCTCCATCCCGTCTCCATTCATGTTTTTTCCTCCCAGTCTCATCTGCTTACACAGTGTCCAATTATAGTCCCTGTTGCCTCTTTGACCCATAGTTGTCCCTCTGCCTGTGTTCTGGGTACTCTCATTCCCCAGATGATTTAAGTGACAGTAATATCAAGATCCTTAGGCACATCTGCTTTCCATTCCAGTGGTTTACTGTGCTTTGGCTTAGAGTATTTATTACAGACTTCTTCTCTCTAATCCTTGTCAGACTGAAGCAGTCTTTGCAGAAGGTACACATAGTCCAATCAGTGCTAGAAATTGGAGAGCATCAGTCATGATCAATGAGAGTAAATTTTTCTGTGATTCCTAACCCCTGCACCCTCCCCGATAAAATTTTTGAAGTTTTTTACATGAAAAATAAAAATAGTTTTCTCAAGCTTGGTCACATCTGCATAGATCTGCGGGGTAGGGGCAGAAGTTGTATCCCCCACACAAAAGTTCCTGCCAAATTGTACATTCTGTGAGTGAGGTTGTTTTTAAAATGAGCAAAATGTTTTTCTTACTGACTTTTCTCAGAAATGGCTGGAAAGTTTTGGCTAACTGTTCCAAAAGTATTTAAGAGAATTTGGTTGTGTTTCATGAACCTTTAGCCCAACTTTTTATCATTGAGAAGCCTGACATGACTAGAACAGATTTTGTCTGTAAATCTTTGCAAGCAGTATCCATTCACAATTCTTCATTGATAGTGCATGCTGACTTTGGTGTGGACTTAACTGTGATACCAATAGATTACTTTTGTCAACATATTCTAGGCTCAAGACTGTCTCTTCTAAATTTAGACCTCCCTGTGGACGTGTCAACATGTGAGCTGTGTTTATATTCCAATTATAGGCAGTGAAGTTCTGTCCAGTATTGTCAGTGGTGGCTGGACACCCACTGTTTGGTCAGCTGAATTGTGCTGAAGTAAATTTCATAAAATGCCTGAGTCTTCATTAAAGTGTAATGGGAGCTTAAACACTTGGCTCATATAGACACAAAATTTCGATGTCCTCATCCCAAGCCTTGTGTTGTTTGGAAGCACAATGTTTCTGTATCAGCAGTAAATTCTCCTTTCAGAATTTCTGTTAAATGCCTTTGCAAATGTAATTATGCAAGCCTTGTGGTAGCTACAAAGGATTTGTAGCATAAACATAACCCGTAAAATGCTTAAACTACTTCAGAGTCCTTCTATGTGATTTAGGAACATTAGAGATTTGCTGAATTAAACAGAAAGTTGACTTAATCCCAGTATCTTCCACAGTGACCAGTAACAGATACCTAGAGAAGATCATTAAAAACAAGCATGTAGCAGTGTTTCCCCCAATTATTTTTTTTGAAGCCTCCCACAATTTGTAGCTCAGCCTGTGCTCTGCCAACAAAAAAATTGTCTACACACATTTCTTGAACCTTCCAAGCATGAGTCAAATGGAACTGGCACAACAGACTGTTTTCTGAGCCTGCCAAAAGGCAGCCTTAAACCAAAGCTGATGATTTCTGATCTTGCCTTGTTTGTCCTGAAGTTGCTGATGCTGAAGCCTAGTAATCACAATTTAAATTACATTAAGCATTGGCCTTCTCATTGTTGACCTGCTAACTAAACATTATTATGTGTGCCTTTCTGTCACGGTGGATATTAGATGGGAATTAAGGGAATAGTTGGCTGTGGAAAAGATTAGACTCACTCAAAACATTTACATATTCCTTAATCTAGAAGGCAAGGAAGTGAATTAAAAACATACTTCTCCTCATGGAAGTGTGGACAAAAAGCAGCAAGGGCAGAGTCTGTGGGGGAAATCATATGTGTGTGGTTATTCCACTAGCTTATATAATGATGAACGCAACTTCAAGGCACACAGACCCTCCTGTGGAGCATCTGAAGAGACAGAGTTTGGGAACATTTCAAATTACAGAAGGAAGGGTTTGTTTACTGTAAGGTTTGTGTATTTTCCTCTACCTTCAGGTTTCAAATAAAAAAATATTTATTAGCAAATTTCCTTCTTACAGGTTATTAATCTATCACAACTATTGCAAAAACATGAATGAATGCTTTATTGTCCCACCTTTTGGATGCCTTGAAACCAAGACCATTTGTTTAGTGTAGTTTTTGTAAAGGTAAAAAAAAGAAAAGAGGCAGCTAGTAGGAAGGAGAAGCAAAGGAGCGACTCGTACAGCCTGAAATCTCCACACTTCTGCTTTCAGCCTTGATGACGTCTTGAGTCACTGATAGTGGCATTAGTTGTCACCACTTGTATCTTTTTACCCTTGTTCCTTACTCCTCTATATAACTGTGCAGATCATGGACAGGTGGAGTATCTCGTCAAGAGTTCTGCGTTAGAAGACAGTCTTTCACAGTCATGTGTTGAGCTCAGCCAAATTGCATCTCTTCTGGTTGTCCATGTCTTTCCATATAGTCTTAGAAGCAAAACCTGATAGTTTATTTCTACAGTTGTGATTTATTGTTTTCTAAGCTTACTTCAGATAGCTCAGAGCATGCAGTGGACACTGTGGTAAAGTTTTAATATGTGCTGTCTCTGTTAAGAATGTTGTAATTTTAAATTACAGTTATAAAAAAATCTGAATTTTAATTTTTTCAATTGTCTTATGTGTTAAAAATTGAGGAACAAATATAACTGCTCTTTGATTGACTTGCTTGTTACAAATTCAGGGAATTTCCACATTAGTGACATGATTAATATAAAATTAAAAAATTAAAAGGTAATTTCCAGCAGTCCTGGAATTACATGCTATTTAGTACTTTTTCTAATCAGTAGTTCAATCAAAAGCCGTTAATTCTTTTTATGTTGCCATCTTACTATGTTGTGCTCTTAAACACTTTATGGTACTGAGAACAATATTTGACATTAGAGATGCTAATGCTGATTAGTGTCTATAAACAATATAAAGCTTTTTCTACATGACGGAGTGATCAATGTAGATTATCAGAACTAAGTATTTCATTAATCATTGTTTATGCTAAAATTTCTTTGTGGCCTTGTTAATGACAGGATGTCAAGGTCCACTTCTCCTTAGTTGCAGGTTTCTATGATGGCAGTTTCTAGTATTGGCTATTGTCTGAAATAGGTTCTTACAGGTAATACATCAAATTGTTTAACAACAGATGGCTTGTGTGCATTTTTGAGTACACTATCATAAGATTAAAATTGTTTAATGTTATCATAGGTTTTGTCAACTGACCTTTCTAAAGATAAATGAGTTCATAATCTGTGAAAACCTTACTGCATGAATCAGCTCACAACTAAGTATTTATTCAAAGTCCATGTTTTAGCTTTTCACGTGTGCCTCGTAGAGGTTGTTAATTGTTGCTGAGACAATAATACTATAAAATAATTCTACAGCCAGTAAAATAATGGTAAAATACAACCTCTCATTTACTCTTAAGTACTGTCCAGATAAAATCTTACATTATTGCAAACACAGGTATCTGCTCTTCATTTGACATGCTTGTGAGGTAGGCTGATGCCAACCTGATGAAGTTTAACCATGCCAAGTGCAAGGTCCTACACCTGGGTCGGAGCAATCCC
>JASSUY010008176.1:0-81184 GCA_032466535.1 Forpus xanthops | reverse complement strand
CGCATTGGGACCCTGAAGGCCACCACCACCCCTCATCCTCACCCCAAATCCCTATATTTACCTATTATCCATCCAATCCCCATCTCTTTCAGGGATGAGCTTTGCAACCCTCGCTAATGGGAACTCCCACAGTGATTTTCCATGTGGGAAAGGAACCGGGTGTGAATTTGAAGGGGGGGGGGGGGAATTTCCTCATAGCATTCTCTTAGTAGGGACAAGGAGAACAGGGGGGCTTTTCTTTGCTGTTGCTGATCAGCATGCAGCTGGGTGAGCAGAATGCAGCTGCGAATGGAGGATGCTCCTAAGGATGCAGTGTGGCTTTCTCACATGATGGGGAGCTGAGATTTGCGTGTGCCCCATCCTTGGCAGCAGAAGGGAAAGGGCTATTTCCTTATTCCCATGGTTTCCTTCCTCTTTTGTACCCTCAAAATCCGGAGTTGGTTGAGAGAAGCAATGCAGGTGGCACATTTTGCATCTCTATCTTGGACTGCCTTTGTCCCTGAGCATGGTAAATCCCAGGTCATATTTAGGGATGTCCTCATTGGGCTGGTGCAATAGAATGGGGAGAATGCTCCGGAGTAGGGCGTTTTATTGGACTTTTTATTGCCTATAAAGTGCCAGGAGAGCCTGGGATTAATAACATCCCAGGTATAAAAAAATATATATAAAAAGAAGACAAGAAGAGGATATGAAAGAACTTTTATTACTTCAGATGCGGCTCGAATCATTTTAAGCAGCACGGAAACAGAAACTGCCTTTTTTAAAGGGAATCTTTGCTTGCGTAGGTAAAAATGTCCAATATTGCCCAAAATGTCCAATATTGCCCAAAATGTCCAATACTGCCTTGAAAACAGAAGGCTCCGGGAGGCCTCAGAGCAGCTCCAGGGCCTAAAGGGGCTGCAGGAGCGCTGGAGAGGGGCTTTGGACAAGGGATGGAGGGACAGGACAGGGGAATGGCTTTAACTGCCAAAGGGGAGATGGAGATGAGCTCTTGGACAGAAGCTCTTCCCTATGAGGGTGCTGAGCGCTGGCACAGGGTACCCAGAGGAGCTGTGGCTGCCCCGTGTCTGCAGTGCTCAAGGCCACGTTGGACACAGGGCTTGCAGCACTCTGCTCTATGGAGGTGTCCCCATGGCAGGGGTTGGACCTGGATGGGCTTTAAGGTCCCTTCAACCCAAAGCATTCCGGGATTCTGTGACTTTACTCCTTAACCCTCATCCTTTCCCAGGAACAGAAAGGATGGGGAGCAAAGGGCTGGGATTTTACCAATGGGGATGCATTTATCACCCCAAACACTTTGTGCCAGGAAAGGGTCGGTTCCTTCACCCTGGGAAAAGCCTTGCATGCCCTGTGCTTTGGGGTTGAACACCAGTTTCTGGCTGGAGTTGGGTGATGTCTTCATTGGGGTGACCCCACACTGGGGGGCAGCGTGTGGAGACCCGTCCCATCCCATCCCATCCCATCCCATCTCATCTCATCCCATCCCATCCCATCCCATCCCATCCCATCCTGCCCTGTGCAGCCTGGCAGGCTCTGCCCAGACAAACACTGACTCATGCTGTTATTCTGTCCCACCCTGGGCACAGACAGAGTTTTAAGGCTGTGTTTTCCAGCTATTCCTGCTTTTTTTTCCCTGTTCACATGGGCTGGGAACAGAGCCTTGGCTGGTATGCAGGGAGCAGCCAGGGGTGCAGAGGGAGGATGGGAATGTGGGTCTTGGAAGAGCAAGGAGCTGAGGGCTGCTCCATGGAAGTGAAACTGGGATGCATCTGAATGCCATGGAAACAGGTAGGGTTTGGAATTCCCCACCACCCTGCCTTGGGGCAGAGCTCGGTGCCTCTGTTTACCCTATGGGAACCCCTTTGCCTTGGGGTCCCCTGCTGATGGTGACTTGGGAGATGTCACCCCAAATCCTTGCTGGCAGGAGCCCATGTGCTCGGTGTTGGGTTGGTGTGGATGCTCAACGTGCTGCTGCTGCCTCTCCCTTTGCATCCCACATCCCCTCTCCCTTCGTATCCAGCTGGCACTGGACAGAGGCTCCAGGGATGGGTGGCAGGGCTGGGAATGTGGCTGGGAAGCAGGTTTGGGGCAGGCCAGGGGTCTGGGGTTTGCAGTGGTGTGGTCTGAGCTCCCTTGTGATGAGCATGTGGCCCATGGCTGGTTCAAACCAAGGGCTGTGGGGCTCCATCCCCTGGGCATCCTTGTAGGGATGCTGCGCAGCATCTCTCCCTGCGGGAGCTGTTGCCATGGCAACTGCTGATTGAAATGAGGGTGAATTGGAGCTGGGTACCCAGAGATGTTCTCCTATTCTCCTGTTTCTTGCTTCCCTGAGTGCTGGCAATCAATCCCTCCTGCAGGACTGGAAGCTGCCACTGTGGGGCTGGATGCTGGATCCTGGTGGGGAGGTGCTTCCAGTGTAACCCTGTGCTGGAACATGGGGTGCCAGAGGGATGGATGGGGTGTGCATCCATCTCTCCTAGGGCATACAAACAATGGGAGCTGCTGTGCTCAGGATCCATCCCACAGGGTTGGACTCGAGCTTCTCCGGAGCAACAAGCTCCCATGGGACTGGGATCAGTGTCTGCAGTGGGGGGAATCCAGGGATGCAGAGCTCAGAGAGGACCAATACTGCAGCTCCAGTGGGACATAGAGACACTGCTTCTCCCCGTGCCCTTCCTAAAGCTCCCCAGATGAGTGACCGTGTGTTTCCCCCAAACATCTGCCTGCAATTCCCATCTCCGGGATCAGGGCTGTGTGGGCAGCCCAGCTGCTCCCACATGTGCTGGAGGAAGCGGGTTTGGGGTTTGAGACCTCAAATTGCTGCTGGGAAGGAGGGAGAACGCTCCAATGAGACAAAGGCAGAGCAGCTGCAGGGGCTGGCAGGGATTGCAGAGCCCAGCGAGGCCGTCCGTCCGCTTCCAAGGGGTTTGTCCCGGCTCTGCACCCTATGGATGCTCTGAGGTGGGATAAGCACCAACCCAAGGGCACTCCCGGTTTCCCCAGTGCGGGAGGAGTGCTCGTGGGGCCCTGCACACAAGCATAGGTTGGTCCCAGCCCAACTGCAGAGCATCGTATGGGTGAAAGCATGATGCACTCTGACAGCTCAGGCAGGATCCTGAGCGCTCAGAAGCAGGTCTGCTCATTTGATTTGATTTCATTTCATTACTTTTCCCCCGTATCAGTGCTCCAATAAAAGCATTGCCCGCAGGCATCGGGGAGGCAGAAGGCAGGAAGCCTGCTTGTCCATAAATGCTTGGTGCAGGCAGCACCCATCGCCGCGGTGCTGAGCATCCCCTCTCCTCCTCGGATGCGGCCGCATCCCACCGTGCGGATCCGGCCGTTTCCCTATAGCTCCCGTCTGTGCTGGCCACGGAAGAGCTTTTGCCCAGAACAACTGGATTTGAACATTTTCTGCTGTTCTCTCCATTTCCTGTTGCCTTCCCAAGAACAATTCCTGACCTCACCCTCCCCGGGATGCTGGCGATGTGTGAGCCGCCCATCGGGAATCCCATCCCGGCGCCCACGGCCCGAGCTCAGCCTCCCCTATGTACCAAGACAAATACAGCTGTGGGGATGACGGGGCCGGCGGCAGCTGGCTGCACCAGAGGCTATTTTGGGTAGATCCTGTGCTCGTGTTTGTTGAGGTAGGAGGACAGAGATGAATAGACCCAATGGAGAGCAAGTGGTTTTGGCTCCAGCCGGGTATTTGCGACCCAGAGCGGAGCATTGGAACGCTCTGATTGATTGTGGCTTTGTCTTTCATTCCAAACTCTGGGATTTTTCTGCAGTGAGGGATGGGAGGTTTCATGCCGTCATCCCCCTCTGGTTTTGGGAGGGGTTTGGGAAGCAGGTGGGGATTTGCTGGATGATTTTCCAATGGGTCCTGGGGTTCAGATCCTGGTGCTCGGAGACACCCTGGGAGGCTCATGGTGGGTTTGGCAGCTCCCTACCTGCTGCCGTGGGCATTGTGGTGGCTCCACGTGATCCCTGGAAACCAACCCATCATCTGCCAAATCCCATGGGGAAAGAAAGCCCTGCTGCTGCTCTTCAATCTGGCCATCCTCATCCTGAACGGGCACCAGAGCCAGCCCTGGTAGGGGTTGGGGGTCCTTTCACCCCACTTACCTTGTCTGTCTGCCTTAAGGAGTGCAGCAAACATGGGGTCTGGCTGGCTCCATGGTGGCGAGGGGCAGGGGTCCATCCCCCAGGTCCCTCCCTCACCCATGGGTGACCCCATGGTGGCAATGACAGGCTGAGGGCATTTCTTGGGAGCTTCTTCCCCAAGAAGGGCAAAAGCACACAGAGGAACATCACTGTGGGTAAGGGTGATAGGATGGGATGCTACAGGGTGGGATGCACATGGGGCTCTGGGCTCCCCATCTGCAAGGTGATGACAAGCAACCTGCTGGTCCATAAGGGCAGTGGTGGGGATGGCTCATTACCCAGGAACAGGAACAGTCAGTGCTGCAGGAGCCAGTTCTGCTGATACTCCACTGGATCATCACCTTTAATTCATCCCTTTGATGATCAAGGTCTTGCTGGGTCAGGGCCTTCTCCAAGCTCAGGCTCATTCACGAGCTTTGCATTAAAACCTCCTTTATCCTGGCCGCTTCTCCTCTCTGGGAGCACGGGAAAGGGGAAGGCCATGGGGCTGTGATTTAAGCCCCTGGCTTGTGGGAGTGGTGGGAGCAGCAGCAATTGCAGGAAGGAACAGGAGGAAAAGCCCAGGGAGAAAACAATAGGATACAACACAATCACTATGGGGAACTCAGAGTGGGGCTGTGGGGAGGGCGATGCTCGGGGGGACCTTTGAGTCCTGAAATTGGGAAGGTCCAGTCGGGATGGGCAGAGCCATGTTCCCCCTGCAAGGACAAGGATGGGTGCGATGCTCTGTGATGGGGCTTTGCTGTTTGGCTTTGGATGCTTTTAGCATTAATCCACCGTCACTGTTCCAGACCATGGCAAACAACGCTGCTGGTTGTTGCAATTAACATTTTAAAGCACGCTGGGCACTGATTTAATCAGAGAAATAACAGTGGGATGGTCCAGACCCCTCACTCGCATTTACAGCTTTTATTATTTGTTATGACATTACCATGGGCTTGGTTGTAGGGCTCTTCGAGTGTACCTCCAGATGCCAGTTTGCATTGGGTGTTGGTGCTGAGTGCACGGTACAGGACTGCTGTGCTGGGTTATCCCAAGGAGGCTGCACAGGGTTAAATCACAGCGTGGCAAAGTCTGTTTCCTCCCTTAACCCCACATCTGAGGACGAATGGCCTTTTGTTTAATCTCAGCTTTAACATTACAGCTCTGTCCCTAAACCTGCGTGGAGGGAGCTGCCTGTGTGCTGTGGGACACTGAAGTGCTGATCATCCTCAGATCCCACCAGGAATCTACCGCGCTGGAGAAGGGAGGTGAGCGGATGTGACACCAATTCCACAGTGGCATCAGTGGGGCCAGTGGTGAGCTGCCTGCTGGGTTTTGAGTCCTGTGCTCAGGAGGAGGCAGGAGCAGAGCCATCATACTTTGCAGATTGGAAGGGCTCAGAGCTGTTAATGGGCTGTTAATCAGGAGCATCCTCGTTTTAACCCTGGAAGTAGGCGGGTGAGAGGCGGTTTTTGCAGGATGAGGCTACAGCCACATCCTGGAGGACACAAGGGGCTGAATCACGTCCTGCAGCTCAGTGCACTGATGGCTCTTGGCTGGGGGGTGGCAATCCAGTGAAGAGCCACATGAGCATCTTCTTCCATGGCCAGCAACAGGGTTCCCATGGGATTCCCTATATATGTGTGCTCCATTCCGTCTCCACTGCCCCTCGTGCAGGTTGGGTGTCCCTCCTGTGGCTGTGCTTGCTGTGATTAACACCGTGCCTTTGCTCAGCAGAAACACAGAGGAGCATCACCATCACCAGGACTGAGCAGGCCGTGATTTGAGTTCAGATAATGGCTCTTTCCAATTTGTCCAGCTACTTGGATGATGTTGATAACTACAGTGATTACCCAGATTACTCCTATGAGGAGACAACCAGCAGTGTGTGGACAGACCCATCCCATGACCCAAAGGACATTGCAAGGATCCTCTCTGTCATCATCTACAGTGTGTCCTGCGTGTTGGGCATCCTGGGGAACGGCCTTGTCATTGCAATCATAACTCTGAAGATGAAGAAGTCGGTCAATGCCGTCTGGTTCCTCAACCTGGCCGTTGCTGACTTCCTCTTCAACATCTTCCTGCCCATAAACATTGCTTACACTGCCATGAGGTACAACTGGATCTTTGGGACAGTCATGTGCAAGCTGAACTCCTTCCTCCTCATCCTCAACATGTACACCAGTGTCCTTCTGCTCACCACCATCAGCTTTGATCGCTACGTGTCAGTGGTTTTTCCTGTCTGGTCTCAAAACCATCGGTCGACCAACTTGGCCTATTTAGTTTGCTTGATCATCTGGACCATTGGCATCATCATGAGCTGCCCATCTCTTGTCTTCCGAGACACCGCACAAGCTCGTAACTCCGTGATCTGTTTCAGCAACTTTTCCCTCTCCAGGAATAAATCTTACCAAGCCCTGGCCCTCATGAGGCACCGAACAGTGAACATCACCAGGTTCCTCGCCGGGTACGTCCTCCCCATAACCATCATCACGTTCTGCTACATCGCCATCGTCTTCAACTTGCGTCGGAACCGCCTCGCCAAGTCCAAAAAGCCCTTCAAGATCATTGTCACCATCATAGTCACCTTCTTCCTATGCTGGAGTCCCTACCACCTCCTGAACCTCCTGGAAACGGAGCCTGACATGGTCCCACGCTCCGTGTTCGAGATCAGCATCCCCATAACCACAGCGCTCGCTGCCTCCAATAGCTGCATGAATCCCGTCCTCTATGTCTTCATGGGCCAGGACTTCAAGAAGTTTAAGGTCACCATCCTTTCCAGGCTGGTGAATGCCCTCAGTGAGGAGACAGGGCACTCCAGCATCGTGCACAGGAGCTTCTCCAAGATGTCCTCAATGACTGAGAAGGAGACAACGGTCCTCTAAACTCAACCGGATGCCTACAGGAGTGCTATAGTCCTCTGCTGTTGCCCATGCTCATCACTGTGATGGTGGCCACCCTTGCAGTGGCGCCTTGTTTGGGACAAGCATGGGCCAGCGCTGTGCTGTAGTGTATTCTTTGACTGGTCTCACTGCCCAGGGGCTGGCAGGGGTTGGAACTGCCGCTTGATGTACGTGGAGAAGGTACAACTGCCCTTCATCTTCCAATTGCAAAGATCATCGCACCAAGCTACTTAAGAAAACATTTCAGGGCATTCCTGTCTAACCTATGCATTGCCTGGCCTGGCAAAGGCATTCCTGCCACTTCCAGAGACATTCCTAATGGGAGACTGGGCAGAGGATGTGGTGGCCAGGTGGGAATCCATCGTGGATGATACCTGTTATGGCAAAATGTGACACTCTTCCTACGTCCTATGTATGCATATAGCTACTTAGTTAAAGCCCTAAAGTATATTTGTACTATCACAGTGGTTTTAGCTGTGTTGTGAGCACTTTGCACCCAGAGAGACCCTGGGAAGTGCCTTCATAGGAGGGATTTGAATATCCCAACCAGGAAATCCTGCGTGTCTTCTAAGTGATCCAGACCCCTGGCCTAGCTCCGCTGATGGCTGCTCCCTGGCACGCTCAGTCAGTCCTATGGGATGAGTTTGTCCTTCCAGCCAGGCTGCAATCCCATCTCTGCTGCCACACGCAAATCTCTGCAGTGAGGGATGGACTGAGCCACCGCCTCCATCCAATTTCATGCACAGTTAAGTTGGGAGATCCTTCGCCGTTTGGCCTTCTTAACTATGACACCAGTGTCATGCTTATTGATGGGTTGGTTTCTCTGTGTCACCCGCAGCCTCTCATTCCCAGGAAAGCAAGGAATGACCGAGTGCTCCCCATGTGTTGGGTGCAGGAGCAGAGCCCATTTTCAGGGACATTTCAGGGGGTTCCTGAGTGTCCCAGCCCAAGCAATGCTTTGTGCAGGGGCTGGTACAGGGGCAGTTGAGAGCTGGTCACAAACACTGAGCTATTTATCGGTGGCTTATTTAAAAGCTGTAGAAAACAGCTTTTGGAAAGCTATTTAGAAATAGAAAATGAAGAAGCAAAAGGCACGGAGCTATTTCCATGCTCCCATCAGCAGCTCATGCCAGACACCGATATAAACCCAATCACAAAGCCCCAGTAATTGAGCTGCAGCCCTGAGCTGCGGGAATGCTGTGGATAATAGCGGATGCTGCAGCAGGAGCTGGATTTGAGGCAGATTATCAGGCATCCCATCCACCCCCTGCATTGCCTCCTGCATCTACCTTGATCTGCATCACCTCATTAGCATCATTGTGATGGGGATAGGGGAGCACCTGCACCGCATGAAGCTGTTGCTCTTCTTCCATTACACTGCAGCAACCCTGGGACAGGGATGTGATGGATGCAGTGTGCTTGGCTGCAGTTTTGGTGCTGCTGATGCTGTGTGCTTGGATGTGCTTGTCCTCAATGATGGAGGATACTGAAAAGAGGGGTGGAGGGGTTTATCCTGAAAATAAAGGGTCTCCAGCCCGAGCCCAGGAAGGGAATACAGCAGGAGATGGGGATTATAAGGGAAATGAATGGCAGATTGGTGCTGCTGCCTCTTGGGTGCTGTTCTCTATAGCAGCGCACCCGACTGCAGGCATCTCCATGTCTCCTAGGGCTTGGAACTATCGGGATGAGCAGTGTTGCTGCTTCCCCAGGGAGCAATGCCCATTCCCTGTGCTACACCACAGTGCTGAGCTGCCTGCAGGGACCATCCACGCAGTTTTCCCCACAAAACCTGTGCCCGATCCATAGCCTTGGAAGATGCTGTGACCGAGGAGGCTCCAGGGGAGGAAGGCTTTATGCTGGGAGGAGGCTCTCCGCACTGGGCAGCCCATGTCCCTCAAGGATGCAGGGTCATTCTATTGCCCTTTGGTCCTGTCTTGGGATGCTCCCAGCCTGTGCCAGATTGGGGATGCTCCTCACTAATTTCCATGGCTGGAATTGGCAAGTCCATCTATTATTGCTGCAAAGAGCTTTCAAACAAGAGTGACAGCTCGCTGTATAACCTTGGGTTAAATCATCATTACGCTGACAGCTTGGGAGACCTAATGTTTGAGTTTGCCTTTGTAGCTGTTTGCCTATTTAATAAACCCCCTGTTTTACATACAAGTATACCTGTATGCTCTCAAGCTCGTTGCATGGAGCAGGAAGGGTCCCAGGGCTTTTCAGTAAGCATTCTCTTCCTAGTGTATATTCCTGATCCCTGGCATTGAACTTGGGATTGCAGGAAGGCAGACAGGAGCAGAGTGGCGCAGGGATGTGGGGCTGAGGCCTCATGGCTGAGATGGGAGCGTGATGCTCTAAGCTCTCCTATGGGAGATCTGAAGATGCTCCTTGTGGGTTCCCCCCTTGAAGTTGTCCCTAAAGAGGTCAAATAGCTCTTTGGGGGGGGGGGGGAGCGAAGTATCTGTGTTTGGGACCTGCCTGCATCTCCCCATCACTTCCTGCACCCCATAACCCCCCCATAGACCCACTCTGTACTTGAGGCTGTTCCTGAGGGAATGGGGCAGCAGGAGGGGGTCAAATCCTTCACCGCCTCCCCAATATCTATCCAAACACCCTTGTAAAAGCAGCACATCGCTGCTCCATCCCTCCCACTGCCGCTTTGCCCCATTCCGAAATGAGGGGTGAGGATGAGGAAGAGAAGGGAGAACCCCCCCAAGTTTGGGCGCTGAACCTTGTACCCTGCCAAGCACTGAGCGAGCCCCCCCGGGGGGTGTTGGTGATTCCTGTTCCCATGTCACCCCTCATGGCATGCAGAACAGATCAAACAGAGAGCATTAAAAATGCAGGGATACAAAGCAGAAACAGGAGACAAACACTCATCACCGAACTCCAGCAGAGCCTCACGGTGCACGTGGGCCTCCTCAGCCAGGTTTGACTTTCCCTTTGGCAAGGAGGCAAAGAAATACAGCCCAATATTGCCCCAATTCCTTTGATAGTCCCCAAATACAGCCACAGCCCCGGCATCTCATGGGGATGGCGAAGATTCATCAGTGCCAACTATTTTGCTCCTTCAGTCCCCTATGGCAATGGGAATGTCCACTGTTTTAAATGATGAGTCCTTGGAGGTGTCCCACTGATTCTCTATCCCCAGGTCTTGCAGGCATGGATACACTCTGCTGGGTGATGTCCTTAGCTATGAATTAATGCTGTCCTCTTGATTAATGCTGGTGGGAGGTTAATGACTCGAGGGTAATGTGCAAGAGCTGTAATTAGCATCCAGGGAAGGGGCTCTGTTGGGGCTGTGGCTCCATGGTTTGGTGACACAAAGCAGCTCTGTACCAACACAGCAGCAGCCGGGGGGGTCTGCAGCTCCGTTTGGGGCAGGAACTGGGGAAATTGGTAACTGGGTTTAGCACCTAAGGCTCAAGAGGTGTGTGGGATGCGGAGCCACCTGCATGAGACCTGCAGTTAAGGGGCTGTGATTTGAGGGTAGGTCAGGGATGGATGGGAAAGCAGAGCGGGTTTTGGAGCTGGGACACTGACCCCAGTGCCAAACACCCTCATCCAGAACTCCAAATCTTATTCCACGTTCCATCCCAGGACCCTCATTCCCATCCCTAGAACCCTGTCCCCACTTCTGCCTCCCTGTAAGCCCCACCACTTCCAGGGCCCCAAAACCTGGGGCTGGGTCTCATTTCACATGAGCAGCTAGGAAATGACTCCTGAATACACCAAACCCATCTCTGTGCAACACATAACTGTCCTTAATGACTGCTCTTTTTCAATTAGCTATCACAGCCCTGAAATAAAGCTGTGCTTCCCTTCCCCGATAAATCACTGCCTCTATTTGGGATTGGAATTAAAAGGAAAAGGAATAAACACACTGCTCTTTCCCTTTCCTGAGTGCCAGGCGGGTTGGAGCCGTGGTTAAATTATCTCCATTCCATTCAGGCACATTGTCAACTGTAAATTTGATGGAAAATAGTAAAGCTGATAAATAAACATGCCTCTTTTGTCAGGCATGAATACCGCGGCTGCTCAGATTTATAACTCGCATCTCCCCTACATTACAGAGCCTTTGTGAAAGTGCTGGCGCAGCTTCCCCATTGTGCTGCTGAGGTGGGGGAGCTCCTTCTCATTTAAACAGCAGTGTGAACGTTGTGTGGGGTTTGATTTGGGAGGAAGCGGAGCCCCATCCCTCTGACCTCAGCCCCAATTGCATCGCTAGGGTCATTGACTCGAACCCCCTGAATCCACCCCAAAGGGGCATTCACTGCCTTTTGCCAGCCAGAGCTGCTCTTTAGCATCATCTCCTCCAGGGCCTGCTGAGCACAAAACCCACACGGAATTGGGAGAAAAGTAGGGAATTTTGGTGCAGACGCTGTTGCTATGGTAACGCAGGGAAACCCATCCAGCCCAGGAGGGAGGATGCTGGATGCTGGATGCTGCAGCCTCTGCCGATGCAGGACCAAGAAGGCAGAAAAACATTCCTGGGGATGAGAGACTGCAGAGAATAGATGGGTTTGAGTGTAGGAAGATGGGGAGGGGGATCGGGGTGACCCCCAGCCCCATGCTGAGGCTGTGTGAGCTTCCTGCTCCCACCCAGGGCTGCTCAGGGCTCACTGGGCCTGAGACAAGCATTAAGATTCACTGCTTTCAGAACCCATCATGGAAACACTGAGTGCTGCCTGCCCTGCCTGCACATGTCAGTGCTTCCGATGAGCCAGGCTAATGGCATTACAGAGGCAGGCTATTAAATGTCAAGAGCTTTGCATGTGAAAAGGATGCAGAAAGGATGCTTGGCTTCTCTTCCCACGGTGGGATCTCGGGTTTATTACTGTGTGCCAGTCCCGTGTGGTAAAAATATAGCCTGGATTAATAACCAAATAGAAGATAAAGCGCCAACCTTCAGCTCCTGCTTGCAGCAGCCACTGCATTAGCAGGGATGGAGGCAAAGACACGCACCCTCCTCATGTGGGTTGCATGTGTCTGCGTGTGCAGCCAGATGTGCAGCACAGACTTATAGGGAGGAAATGATTTCCAACCCCTCCGTGTCACTGCAAATTAAAAGCAGAATAAAGAGTTGTGGTGAAATGAAGGCATTAATGTTCAGGGAGCCTTAAAGCCACAGTGTGGGGGATAAAGAGAAGAGATAAGGTGATGGTGGTGGTGCTCAGGGAGCTGCCTCGGCCCTTTTGCTCTCTGTCAGAAGGGGGTTGTGGAGGTGATGCCCTTGAGCTGTGCAGATGTGGGGGTCCCTGTGGTGGGTCAGCAATCCCAAAACATCTCCCCTTCCACCTTATAAGCCATAGCCTGAGCATCTGAAGGGAGTCTATAGCGATGCCAGAGAGATTAATTGGCAGAGAATGGAGCTTTTGGAGATTAATTGGCTTTTGGGGTTGAATTACTGCTGGGGCAGACAGGAGCACTGCCCCTTCCTCAGCTGATACCCATCAGAACAAATCACGCCCAGCATCTGCCTTGATTGCTGCAAACCCAGGGCCATAAAACCCCAGGGATTTCTCCAACTCCAGATAGGAACAGATCAGCTGAGAGAGAAGGGATTAACAGCGCTGAGCCTGCTCTTCCTCCAGAGCTGAGGAAGGATGGGAGGCAATGGGAGTAAAGGCAGCAGTAAATCTCCCCTCTCCCACCATGCACCCCAATAAACCTGTCTTTAAGGACACTATAAAGGTAATAAAACTCCCAAGCAGGAGCTGCTTTGGTTGCATTGTCAGTGGTTCACATGCAGAGAGAGCAGGGGGAGAGGAGCTGCTCCTGCATCCCAGAGGACATCCCAGGGGTCTGGGATGGATGGAGGGTGTCGGGGTGGCCCCACAAACACACAGGAAGGCAGAACAGCAACAAGAACTCTCCTTTAATAGCTGGATTGACCTGAGGATTTGTTCTGACTGAGGCGGGCAGCCCCAGGGCTCCATTCCCACTGCCGGGATGGGGCTCCCCACCTCTCCTGGAAAACCTCCAGCCATTTGTCAAGGGAAGAGTTAAAAACGGGGCAGATGCTCCCTACAAACACATTCCCCCACCTCCATGCAAAGGGATGGGGATGGGAGCGCCCCGGCCCTCCCCTCACTGCCCCACACGTGCATTAGAAAAATATATCTTATTTAAATTCTCCTTTTTCTTCACGGGGTTTTCTTCTCTCTTGGAATATGGACCAGGGGTGGCTCTGGGATTTCGACCTGCGCATGGATTTCTATCAGGATCAAGAGTTAAAAGCCGATCGTTCAATACCTAACTCTAGAAAAGGCTGCGTACAATATATGGCTTTTGCACCTACATCCGAAGGGGACTTGCAGGCTGGAAGAAGACAGGGGCAAAGCCAGGGCAGGGATGGGCTGGGAGGGGACACGGCTGGGGACCACATGCAGCACTGCACAAAGCCAGCCTGGCACACGGCATCTTCCTGATGCCCTTGGGAAGCCTTTGGTTTCTCCTGCTCAGCAGCAGGGACCTGTTTTGGGTTGGGATTTGGCTGGAGGGACACCTAAAAGCTCAGCCCCAGGATGTGCAGGGTTCGAAGCAGCTGAGCTGCAGCATGAACCCTACGTGCAGCCCCCAAAACTGCTTCTGGCTTGTGAGCTTCTGAATTGAGGACTTGTGGGTCCCACAGGCTCTTCTGTCCAGGGCCAATGTCTCCCTCTTGGGCATCACCCATATGCATAGGGGTGGCTGCCACCCCACAAGTGGAGGGTCACGGCCCCCCCCAGACACTGGGGTAGATCAGCAGCACTGCCCTGTGCTGTACCTGGAATACCAACCTCATCCCAGGGATTCCCCATCCCCATGGTGCCCATGGAGCCAAGGAGCTGCACAGGTAGGATACAGCCACCTCCACAGCACAGCCTTCCCCATTTCCATAACCTCTGACTGGATTCACAGAGCATCACCCACATGGTGCCAACCCCCTGGTCTCTCCTTCCAATGGGATCCATGCAGGGATGATCTGCATCCTTCCAGGGCCAATGAGCAAGGGGAGTTTGGGGATGCCCGCTGCCATAGGATGCAGGCACGGCCCAAGCAATGCAGCATCCCCACCAGCCAGCCCAAGGGGACAAATCACCCATTGCATTGCCAAGGAGGGCTGCAGCAGCTGAAACAAGAGTGGGATGGAGCGGGAATGCTGCAGCAGGGAAAGCACCCGCATCCCCTTGGGTCCACATCGGCGTCTGCCAAGCAAGCTCAGCGATGGTTTGGGACCATTCGTCGCTCATGCAGGGAGTTGACTGACAGCTAATAGCAGCAAATGGAGCATTAAAAGAGAAGCCACCCACTGGGTGGAATAGGCAGAGGCAGGGAAGACCGAGCCTTTCCTTGCCACGCAGGGTCGGGTCCCCCCGCCGCTGTCAGCATCATCTCGGATAATAATCATCCGGGACCCCCGAGAGATTGCGGAGCTTCAGAGCCGCATCCACCGTCCGGATGTAGCCACTGATCACCTTCCTCATCTCGGGGGTGTAAGGGTCGTACTCCAGTTTCCTCAAACCGCTACGTTTGAAGTTGCCATCCTTCTGCCCCTCGACGCAGAGCAGCCGGTCCTCGCAGGCGGTGATGCCCAACAGCCCCACCATCCGCTGCAGCTGCACGAACAGGTCCCGCTTCAGGTCCTCAAAGTGTACCACCAGCACCTTCTTGCCATAGCGCAGCCAGTCCAGGGTGTGGGTTGCCCACCACGGTGCGTAATTCGCCACGAACTCTGGCCATTCTGGAAGGAGATGGTTAACAGTGGGTGTCTCCCCGCATCCCAGGGCTGACATCTCCCAGGGATCCTCCTCACTAACATCCTCCCATAGAAATGAGGTGGCAAAAGGGATAATGGAACGTCAATAATAAACCACAACTCTCCGTGGAAGCGCCGTTCGCATCTATCTCGTGGTTCATAAAAGCTTTGGGTATCTGCCTCTTCCTCTCGTCCTCCCCACACAAGTGATGCCTGATTAATAGCCTGACTGTATCTAATTCCCCGCAGAATCATTAAACGCGGTATCTGTTTCATTAAACACACACAGGACAATTCACCTTGTGTAATCATAACACATAAAACTTTGTTTTGGAAGCACTCCAGGGATAGCGTAAAGTTAATGTCACAGAACAAAACAGGGCTTCACAGTGCCCATGGGCTCCACGTGGAGCTGGGAATGGGGCAGAAGGAAAATCCGCCCCCCCCAGCACCAGCAGTTGTGGATGAGGATGAGGAGAGGACAAAGGTTTTTCCCTAAGTTCATCCCAAATTAGCTCCTGGGAGAAAGAAATGCTTTGGAGATTGGGGTTGCAGGGAGCAAGGGGCTCTCTGCAGGGCAGGATGGGGATGACAGCCCCATGCCCTGTCTTCGTTACTCACCTTTCATCTCTTTTTGCCATCTGGATGATGTATTTAACATCACACCCCAGCACTAACTGCAAACCTGACACAAAGGCACTGTCCCCATTGAGCGTTCACTTCCCACACTGGCAGGAGGGCAGGGTGGGTGCTGATGGTCCCAAGGGACACCCAATTCCATGCTCAGGGTCCCCCATGGGCCGAGCCCCACATAAAGTCAATGAAATGGGGGTCTTTGACACCTTCTTGATGCCAAACCGCAGCTCTCCGCATCCCTCCCAACCCGATAAAACCCTCAAGCAATGGAAACGCTCCATCTTCCCGGGCAAGCTATTCCAATGGTGAATTAACCCAACAATTAACCCATCAGTGAATTACACTGTACCGCCTCTGGAAAGAATCTGGTCATGTATTTTGATGCGTTTCCAAATTGGATCATGCAGGCTGAAGGGAAGAGTCTCCTCTGCCAGGCCCACCCCTTCCCTTGGGGGGATGAGGCATGGAGCAGGCATGGCTGCAAGTGGAAGCTCAGGGAGGTTCCCAGGATGCTGGGGCTCCAATGAAGGATCCTCCTGGATTCCCCCTCTGCAATCTGCCGTTGTCTTTGGGCTACAGCAGATGGGGATAAAATCCCCACAAGAGGGGCAATGCCAATCCAAGGACTTGCCATGGCCACTGAGGAAGCAGTGGGACATGCCCCTTCCCTGCTTTGAAGGGATGAGATGATGGGCAGCGTAGAACTGGGTCGCCTCCAGCACTGCGAGCACATGCCGATAACGAAATCCAGGCACATAACAGCAACAACAGCAAAAGCTCCCCTTAAATAAACTCGGAATTAAGGGTAGCAGATGTTCAATCAAGCTAAATATTTTAACTCTTTCCAATGAAGCCAATTCCACAACAGCAATTTGTAAATTGCTGTAATTAACAAGCCTCCATCACGTCTGTGCATGGGAAAGGTAGCGCCTCCGGAGCAGCTGGTGCACAGAAATAGCACCCCAACACTGCCTCGTCCATAGGGACAGGCTGGTGATGGACCCTGTTCTGCTTCTAACCTGCCCAGCCAAGGTTTGCCCTTGAAGAGCTGCTTCAAAGAAGGGGCAGTTTGGGTCCTTGGGCTCCTGCCCATCAATCCCTCCCCACTGACACCAGGATGCTGTCAGACTCATGTCCCTGGGCAATGCCATCTCCCTGCTGCTGTTCTTGTGACCTAACGCAGCACTGACCAGCCAAGCACCTCCAATTCCCCATCCCACCCCAACTCAACCGTGCCAGGCGATGCTGAGGTTGTGCTACAAGATGGACATGGGACCCCCAGCATAAGAAGGATGTGGAGCTGTTGGAGAGAGTCCAGAGGAGGCCACAGAAATGATGCAAGGGCTGGAGCAGCAATGTTCTGGAGCCAGGTTGAGAGAGCTGGGCTGGGTCAGCCTGGAGAAGAGAAGGCTCCTGAAGGGGAGGCCTGAGAACAGCTCCAGTGCCTAAAGGGGCTGCAGGAAAGCTGGAGAAGGGCTTTGGACAAGGGATGTAGGGACAGCACAAAGGGAATGGCTTTAACTGCCAGAAGGGAGATTGAGATGTGCTCTTAGGCAGAAGCTCTTCCCTGTGAGGATGCTGAGGCGCTGGAACGGGCTGCCCAAACCTTTAAGGTCCCTTTAACCCAAACCAGTCTGGGATTCCATGATCCTATAACACGGGCACCCCAAAAAGGTTCCCATGGGAGCCAAGCCCTACCTTTGCCCTTCCAGTGGGCATGGGCAGCGAAGCCGATGTGCCCCCCATATTTGCGGTTGAACTCGGCCATCAGTGCCTTGTAGGGGTTCCGGATGAGCAGGATGGCCGAGTCGAAGGATTCAATCTCCTTCTGGCCACTCTCATGGGTTTTGATGCAGATCGTCCTCCCACTTCGCCAGTGGTCCCTCTCGCCCTTGAACCCTACCGGGACAGAGCGAGTGAGATGTGGACATTGCTGATGTGAATAAAAACAGGGGAAAGGGAACAGGGAATGATGGAGGAATTCTGGGTTGTAAAATACAGTTGGATAAAAGCAGGTGAGGCCTCAGGCAGAATCTGCATCCCTCTCCCAACTGGAAGTTGTTGATTTGCCAAAGTTTAGAAGGAAAGGGCAAAACCCCTCACGCTCATGGGGCTGCGGATGAGCACAGGGCTGTGATGATGCCATGGGTGGTCCAGAGAGGGAACCACATCCCCTGTGTCCCCAGATGGAGTATCAGGGCTGAGCCCAGCATCATTCCCATCCCCTTTGTACTCCTGGCAAAGCATAACCCCCCAGACTACCCGGAATGGTGTTATGGCAGAGGCAATGGGGAGATAAGCTGGAAGTAGCTGTATTACAGCAACTAGATATGTGCTGCCAATGGTGTTAGACCAACAGAGCTTTGGGGATATCCTGGGTACAGCCCACACCAGCTACGTGGGCACCCCAGGTACAGATCCCAGCTCCACTACAGCCAAGGAGGATTTCCTATTAGAGTTGCAATAGGGGAAGCAAAAGCAGGAGAAACCTTCAACGTCTACAATAAAACTACTGTAAATGGCTATAAAATGGGGAACTGGTGTTATCTCTCCCCTTGCAGTATAGTGGGTTATTAGGAGGAGCTGGCTTCTGCCTGGAAAAGCTTCATGCCTGCTTGAGCTTTGTTCTTGGCTTTGAACTCATCATTGATGCTTGGTCCCACCATCCTTTTCTTGGGGTAAAAACCAAAAGAATTGCCTCATTTGCCTGGATCAGGGTCACCCCAATCCCTCTTCTAGAAAACTCCAACCCCCACAGCAGGTTACAAACCCTCAGCATCATGGAGCAACCCAAGTTCTGCCCCAAACTGGCCCTTGATGAGGTTAGTGGGCATCACAGGGAGGTTATGGGCAGTGTACATACGACATCAGGTCCCTCCGATACCCTTTGAACCAGAACGCACACAGCCCAAACCATCCCATGGAGCAGCATCAGTGGTACCCAACTCCAGATGGACCCGAGGGATGGCACCAGGACCTTCTCCCAGCTCAGGTGGGACCGGAGCACCCCCGGCAGCAACATCCCTCCTCACCTTTGTTGTAGAGAGACCCATCAAAGTAGTAGCTGCCGGTGTAGAAGCCGGTGGCCAGCTCGATGAGGTGCCGTGCCCAAGTGTTGCCGGCGCCAGGGAAGCTGGCCAGGGCCACCAACTGCTTGGCACGGGTTGGGAGAAACCTCCTGTCCATGCAGCGGTTGTCTGCAGCAGGAATAGGCACGTCAGGGGTGGATAAACATCATGAATAAGCAATGTGCTTATCCTACAAAGACATCCCGCTTCCTTACAGCTCCTGCCTCCTGGGAAGATGCTGGGGCAAGATGTGAGGAGGTGGCAGCTATAGGGAAAGGCGCTCTGCCTAAAGCACATGGGACACTCCTGAAGACTCCAAAAAGCCTTAAACACCCCAAAAAGTCCTAAAGAAGAGTGCAGGAGGTGCTCTGACATTACCAGCTGCTTGCTGCCTGCATGACTGGGGAAGAGTGAGTAACACGGGTGCGTTTGCCAAGCAATATTCCTGCTTTTTATATCAACGAATGCACAAGTGTTTCCAGCACGGCCCCGGATGCCAAAATAGGGATCGTGTTGAGACTCGGCCACTCTGATGCAAAACTCAGTTAATTTGGGTCCTCACTTGCTCCCTTCCTCTCCCAGCAACAGGTTTCCCCTTGCTCTGTGCTTCCCTGTTCCTGCTGGTCCCACTGCCTGCAGGGTAGTGCCCGTTCTACATAGCTATGTACTCCTATCCATAGGACCCCATTGAACACAGCTTCCCAAGGCCTTTCCGCCTGGTCACAGCTTTCTTCCCCCCATGTTTTTCCATGGAGCTTGCTCCCTTCATCCAGCAAAGCCGGAGTGGGCTCAGCACCGGCTGCAGGCTCCGGCATGCTGGTACCACAAGCGCCGTCAGGGAAGGATGCTGCCAGAGGCAGATGGCAAAGTGCTGTACCCTGCAGCTGAGTCAGGCAGTAATTAAAGCCGTTTGTTCAGGGGAGGATTGATTTCCCAGGAAATGAAAATAAATGCTTATTTTTAATGAAAGCCAAACGGATGCCACAAGCTCACGCTCACTTTCTGTCGGCATTCCCGGGAGAAAGGGGTTGGGAAAGCAGCGAGGGCATCCACGCCGGAGCTATCCCTGCAGGGTGCGTGAGCCCAGCACCACCTCACCTTGCACTTGGGTCTGGTACACCAGGAGGTACTCGGAGGTGCCACAGCTCTCGAACTCCTCACCAGCGCATCTCTGGGCACAGAGCTGCTCGTCCTCGCGCTCGTGCAGCGTGAAGAGCGTGGTGGGGAAGCCACAGCGGCACAAGGTCCCGGCCAGTGCTGACAGAGGGTATTCCTGCAGGGATGGGCAGAGGGAGGGCAGCCAGAAGCATCCCCATCACCTGCAGCACTCCCTTCCTCTACGCCCATCTACATTGCCCCAGAGCGCGGGGTGGTTTGCTGCATCCTTTGAATGGGTTGCCCCATCCTTTGAATGGGTTGCCGCATCTTTTGAGTGGGTTGCCCTATCCTTTGAATGGGTTGCCCCAAACTTCGAATGGGTTGCCGCATCCTTTGAACGGGTTGCCGCATCTTTCAAGCTCGTTGCAGCATCCTTCAAGATGATTGCAGCATCCTTGCACAAGCAGCTCATTGCAGACCCCCCAAAGCACCTGAGCCCCAACTTTCCCAAAGTGCTGGTGCTCCCAGCAGATTGGAGGCATGTCATCTAAGAGTTTCCCACTCACACTGAGGTTACTAAGAGCCATCAGACAGCCCCATGGAAGCCTCGCTGATGTTTCCAAGCCCATTTGGCAGCTGACAGGTGATTTATCACCAGCAGTGCCAGGTTAATTGAGGGGCTCTGGCTATTTACACCTCTCTGTGCTGAGCTCTCCCAGCAGTGATGGGTAAGTGGAGCCAGTGACGGAGATG
The DNA here is from genome assembly GCA_032466535.1 of Forpus xanthops. Classification (NCBI taxonomy): domain Eukaryota; kingdom Metazoa; phylum Chordata; class Aves; order Psittaciformes; family Psittacidae; genus Forpus; species Forpus xanthops. Next base: position 60,839 of record JASSUY010008176.1, on the reverse strand, counting down.
CCGCTTGTATTTAATTGGTGTGGTGGTTTATTCCCCAGCTGGGAAGGCAGCAAAGGGAGGATACAACCATCTTTCACCTGATAATTAACTAATTCTAATTAATAAACACTTCAGCAACGACCACTGCCACCTTTCCCCTTCCTGCTTATGGCATCATGCCCCAGGAGCAAAGTACACTGCAGCATCCCTGGCCCACAGCAGGACCCCATGCTTGCTGAGGGGCAGAGCCATGGGGAGCAGGCAAGGAAGGCAGCAGGTGCTGCCCCTTCAGGGACCTTCAGTCCAGTCCCTCCCCATGGCAGGGACACAGACGACCAATCTGATCCTCTGTAATCTGCACACACATAATTATGGCACTAAATCAGATTAAAATTTACCCAGTGTGGCCCTTTTGGATGACAGTTTAGATGATTAAGCTTTTGACCTGCACCACCAGTACCTTCTCGGTGCAGAAGTCCACACACTTGTCCACTGACATGTTCAGCATGAGCTGGCTGATGGGCAAGGCAATGGAGACGTTGTCTGGCTGGCGGAAGCACCCCCGAAATACTGCACTGCCATCTGCAAGAGAGAAGGACCACAGCATCACTGAGAGCATTGCTGGTCCCACCATGAGGCTGCATCCCGGTGTCCCCATCCCCATCCTCCCAATCATCCTGCACATCCTCTCCATCAGCACAGCACTGCTTTCCTCCAGCTCTCATCACCCTCTGGCTGTGACTCAACACTTGCTAACAAGCTCGCCTGGCTGCTTACAGTGCAAAACCAGAGTGAGAGCCCCAGCAGCAAAGTTGGGCTTAATTATTCCTCCTTATTTCTATCACCTCGGTGATCCCAGGCTGCAGGAGGATGGAGCCAACAGGGAGAGCAGGGCTGGGTCCGGCTTCATCCACCCTGCACTGGTGCCCTGAGGGGTCCCATCCTGGATCCTCACCCAGGTACCCTCAGCCCCTCTCCTCTTCGTGGTGTGCCTGGTGGTGGGAGCCCTGAACTCCTTCCCATTGCTTGGGAATGAGGGAAGAAAAGCAGCAAATGTGAGTAATTATAATGCTGCCTGAGAGCCAAATGAGTGCTTCTGATGAGGAGCACCCTCAGCTCTCTCTGGCGCTCCCGCGCATTCTTCATCCCGCAGCCAGCAATGCTTGCAGCACCCACTGAATACAATGACGGCCCATCAGGGAGGGGGTCTTCACCCAAAAGCCCTGAAAACCACCTTCAAACCGCCTCTCTCAAGCCATGACGTGGCTCACACAGCACAGATTTCAAGGCCGAGTCGGGAGCTGCATCCGTGGCTCCAACTTACATCTCCGGGCAGACTCCTGGGCCAGCTCCAGGCGGTAGATGGAAAGGCGATTGACCCCACCACACGTGTTGCTCCTCTCTCCCTTGCATTCCATGTTGCACTCGGACTCACTGGTGTTGGATGCTTGGATCTTGTGACCACAGTAGCACTCGGCACCGAATTCCAGCCCTGCATAGAGGTATCCCCTGGGAAGAGGGAGATGAGGGGTGCTCAGCACATCCCCAGGCATCCCCCTGGCTCCATGGGGTTTTGGAGGAGCATCCCTGCTGCAGCAGGCTCACACTTGGAGCTGGAAACAGCATTGAATCGCAAAGATGCTTTGTTGGATTAGATGATCATTGTAGGTCCATTCCTACTGGAAATATTCTTTTCTATCCCATCCTATTCTAATCCCATCCTATTCTGTTCTGTCCTAACCTATTCTGCTGGCATGGACCATGGTAAGGGCATATCCTGCATCTAACACTGAGGAAAGGAGAAAACTCCTGCAGCAAGGGATCCGTGTGTCTCCCCACGTGCTCATGGACTCCCTGTGCCAGCAGAGGAGGTTGTTCTGGTGGGGGTCATCACTTTGGTGGATGGAAGTGCTCAAGGATGCCCCAGCACCAAACTGGAGCCTGACAGTGCCCTGCCCACGTGTGGCGATCGATGGAGACGTGGTGCCTGTCCTACCGTTCAGCACAGTTGTCCTGGCAACGGAAGACTGTCATCTTCTTGTAGTCGAAGAAGGACATGCCACGCAGCGTTCGCCGGAGAGTGTTGTCCACGTAGCAGCCGATGTATCTTGCTATGGACAGAGGACAGGAGGGGAGGGTAAGAGCCGGCCAAGGATGAGCCCCTTAATCCCCATCCTCCTCTCTCGCTTCTTCCCTAACAGGGATGCACAGCTTGGTTTGCTTTAGAAACACGTGCTCTGGGTCCAACAGACCCCTATAAAGGCCAGAAACAACCACTATGGATAGAAAGGATGCTGTGGATCTGCACTGAGGCTTCTCTTTGTTCATCTTCCTTCCCACCAGCTTCAAAACTGAGCAAAGTGGCTCCAAAAAGAGATGTTACATGGTAAAACAACCCATCCCCTTCGCTCTGCCCTGCCAGCAACACAGAATGGAGAAACAGAGTTAGGGTAGGAGCAGAGGTGAGGGCTGCCCCACTCTGCTCGAGAGTACAGAGATAGCTCTAGGCGAGCATGGAAATTACCCCGTGTCTCTCCTTCTATCTCCATGTCTCCATCACGCACCAAATTCTAACAGTAGATCACCTATCTCCCCATGTGCCACTTCAATACCAAGCCACACTATGGGGTGAGACCTCTCACCTCCTGCTTGCATTTTGCATTTGGGGGCTTCCTGAACCAACTCCATGTATAAACCCCATCGATGGTGTGCCCCACACATGCTCCCCACCGCCAGCTCTGCAAACCACCATCCCCAAGCCAGCCTGGGGACAAGTGGAAGAGGAGCATTGAGGTGCCCAATAGCTTTAAGCACCACAGAGTCACAACTCATTGCTCTCAATTACTCCCAGCATAACGTGGCATTTCCACAGCACTGAGCAGGTTTCTGCAGGTCAGCTCATCTCAGCCCTGACAGATCTAACCACTGCAGGATCACTCCAGTCATTTGCACAGGACTGGTGACTGATGTGCATTACCTTCAGCCCACTGCTCTTGACATATGCGTGCAGTGACTTATTGGGAAGGCAACTGGAATAATTAGGGAGATACAAGGACATAAGTGAAAGAGGAGTGAGGAGGGAGAGATGCTGGGTTGGGTTAGGCACAGCTTGCAGCAGGGTGCTCAGCAGTGAGAGGAGACATCCGGTAAAGGACCAGAGATGGATGTGGCAGAGAGGAAGCGATGCTGGGCATTGCCAGGGGACGGTGCTTGCTCCCCAGGGTTCACCATCCAAAATGACCCCAGATTTGAGGCAGGAGATGCACCTTCGCATGGGGATGTGAAGGAGCTGAAGCCGTTCCCTGGCAGATAGGTCTGCCCTTGTCTGTGCCTTAGCCTGACCCTGGGGCTACATCAGTGCAGCCAGGAGGAGGATGAGGATGAGGAAGGAGGCACATCACCCTGTGAAGCCAGAGCTGCACATCAGGCTAAACCAGAGCTGACTTTAGAAGCAATATTCCCTGTGGAATGATTTCACATGGCAAAGCCTCTACAGCTGCCTCATTAATCTGGCCCTTGCTTTACTACCACCATCATTAAAACCAGCCTGCTCCTACATGACTGCCCAGGGAAGCAATGGGCACTTCGGAGGGGAGCACGGCTCAGCACCCATCCCTGAGGCTCTGCCAGCCCCATGGGCATGCCAGGTGCATGGAGCATAGGGGAATTCCTTAGGGAATTCCTCTGCACCATCTGCCTGGGAGCTGATGAGATGCTCACATGGTGGCACCGCATCCCCTCCAGCTGCCAGGTCTGCGCTGGCTCCCATCACCCGCCGCCCACACTGAGCGTTCCCAGCAGGATTCAACAAGGACAGGATGATATTCCCAGACAAACTATGAGCCAGTGATGTCCAAGCCCAGCATCCCTTCCCCATCCCTTGTAGCTCCCACGATGGCTGGGCATAGAGAGGCGGTGGTGCCGGTGGAGGTTAATCGTGGTGGATATGTCACATATGGCTGGGGACAGGAGCACTGCTTGGGGTTCTTATGGTGACTGACAGCTCGGGCTAATGAACCAGCTGGTGAGGATTCACTAAACATCAGTTTGTATTAATGGAGCAAAGCAGCCTCAGAAATGCTCCCAGGGACCCCTCTGCATGAGGGCACAGCAGGAAACCTTCTTTCATCTCGTTTTAGCATGAGAAAGTCCCTTAAGCACCACAAAGCAGTCTTCCTCCTGCTTCCAAGCATGGACCATGCATCTTGCCTGGGGGCAATGTGGATAAGCATCCAGTGCCCTTGGACCAAGCCTAGCTCAACATGGTGACCCCCACAGAACCCCCAGTTTGCCACAGGATTGGGGGTTCCTCCTTCTCCCTGAGCCATACACCCCCAGCTCCATCAAGCGTCCAGGAACTGCAGCTCCCAGGCTGGGATGCCCAGGGAATTGCCAATGCCAAGCCCCATGGGGAAGCTCTACAGCGATGGACACAAGGGTTCCCCATGAGATTAGCATCCTCCCACCAGAGACTTCTCTCTCTGTGGATGCAGGAGAGGGGAATGAGCAGAGACAGGCAGTGAAGAGCCTGGCAGCATCCCAACAGCTCCTGCTCCCAATTCCTTCCTGAGCCAGCACAGGAGGGATGCGGGGTGTGTTTGGGTGAGGTTTGCTGGCACTGGGTGCTCATGGGTGCCAGTGAGGGAGGTGATGAGCTGAATGCCCACTGGGATGCAGAAGCCCTGATGTGCAGCTCCGAGCCACCCGAATTCTGCTGCCTTCAGGATAAATAAATGTCATCTTAAAAATCAATGAGAACTCCCACGTTCGCTCATCCTTGCTCATTAATAACAACCCTGCTCAGCAATGCATCCAGCATCAAGGCAGGGATCTGCTGGCTTGAGAAGCCAAAGCCCAGCAATGCCTGCACATTTCTCCCCACAAGGCAATTACAGCCAGTCCCTGCCTGATCACCTAGTTCCTACCCCTCTGCCATGGGCAGGGACACAAGCACCAAAGAAAACCAAAGGTGGAGTATTGACATTTGGGAAAGGAGGAAGGAGGGGAAGGAGAGAGAAAAAGATCTTCCCAGGAACATCCTCTGGACCAGTGGTCCCTAAAGCAGGGTGCTGCGTCCCAGGGGATGTGCAGAGCAGTCCATGGGACGTGGGACAAACATCTTAGTGCTCGAGTAGCACATGCATACAGTGCACAAGTAAATAAATACACATTTATGGAGGTACCTGCTCAGAAATCCATTCCTAGGGGTGCGCAACCGAACCAATTGGAGACCACTGCCCCAGCGCACAAGGCTTTCCCTGGGAGAGGCCAAGAGGGACCAGGCACCTCGAGACCAGGTTGGATGGAGCCTGCTCTAGTGGAAGGTGTCCCTGCCTGTGGCAGGGGCTGGAACTGGATGAGCTTTAAGGCTCCTTCCAACCCAAACCATGGTTCTATGACTCTGTGACCCCCTCACAGCGCATCCCCATCCCTTACCTCTGTCCTCCTCCTTCTCGCGGCCGCTCCTGCTCCTGATCGCACGGCTCCGGTTGCTGCCATAGTCTCCACCTTTGGTCCTCTCCACCGGCTCCTTGGAGATGCTTTTGAACCATGGTCCATGCCTCCGTCCCCGCTCCGGCACCGTTGCCGCTGCCTTGAAGCCGCGGCTGAGCTGCATCACCCCCAGGTAGGGCAGCCCTGGCCCCTCACCGGTCCCGGTGCTGCGCTGGTTCCCTGTCACCGTGGACTCCCCGGCAAAGCCTGAATGCAGGAAAACCAAGCTCCCGGCTGCCAAATAGAGAGCCAGCAGCGTGAAGAACCGCACGGGCTTCCGCCGAAAGTACCGCTGGAGCTTTACCAGGAACTTGGCCATAGCGTCTTCATCCCTCCCGCAGGGAACTGCTCTCCGGCCACAGGGATGCTCCAAAGGAGGGTTTTGCCCCCCTTAGGTTGGAGTTAGCTCCTTGATTGCCCCGAAAGCGTTGGTTGTAGGGTGAGTTATAGCCCAACCCTACGCGGGCTGGGGAAGGCAGTGAGCGTGGATTTTGAGTCCCCTATTGCAGCGCACAGGGGTTTCTTCAGCGCTGTCCTAGGTTTACTCTCCTCTGGGCAAAGCCCCCCGGCTGTGCCCCCGGGCCTCGGCTGATGAAGGGATCATGTTAAGGAAATCGAGGGTTTGAAGGTGATTTGAAAGCCGATCAGCTGCCGCAGCTCCTCGCAAGCTCGCAGTTCCGCTCGGCAGCACCGGCTCCCACGAGCATCTCCCTAATGGAAACGGCACCAGTGCCCTTTCAGACAAAGAATGGAAAGTCCCTGGACGCGTCTCGGGGTCTGAAATGCTGACTGGGACCCTTTGTCTAAGGAAGCCCCATTCATCTCACTCCCAGGGCAAGAAATCTCCACCTGCAAGGCAAAGAGAAAGGCACACTTAGGAAAGCTAAGTGCTCCAGTGGAAGGTGTCCCTGCCCGTGGCAGTGGTCAGAGCTGGAGGAGCCTTAAGGTCCTTTCCAACCCAAACCAGGCTGGGATGCTATGATGAGCTGTGCACACACACTTAGGGCTCGGAGCCCACATAGAAGCACATTGTCCCCACGTCATCCCCAGCATGGCTCTCCCATGGACCAGGATTTTCTCACTCAGGGAGATTCTTCTCCTCCAAACGTGGAGGATGACACCACCCCGGGTTACATGGTGGGGTTGGCTTCACAGTGGGAGATGCCACTTTGGCCCATCAGTGGAGACAGGGCCAGCCCCGTGCCTGGGATGTGCTGCCTGTCATCTTATTTTAGGAAAGGAGGCGAAAACAAATGGGAAGACAAAGTGCCATTCGTTTAATGGCCTCTACGTTCCCTCCATCTGTCTTCAGTGATTAACCAAAAAATATTGGTGGAACATATGGCATGAATTATACATAAATATTTCAATTGGAGCTCCCAGAGCAGGTATTGAGACACCTCTGGCTCTGCCAGGTGAACTCCTGTGGAGCTGAAGACAGGCTGCATGGAGCACGTCTCTATGGGGTAACAACCAGCTGGGCTCCCCCAAACACCCCCTCAGCCTGAGTAAAGGTTGAGTAAGCTCAGAGTAGCAGCCAAGCAAGGAGACCGATTGCTATTCAGGCTCTTGCATCTGTGGGCGCAGGTCCATCCCCCTCTGCTATGGGTGAACATCCCCCAGCCCCATGATCCCATGGAGCTGTTGGTGCTTGGCTGCTCTCCCATCCTCTTTGGCCAGCAGCCAGTGGGGAATGGGATGTTCTGTGGGAATTTAGAGTTTCCCATCCTGTTCTGTGCTTCAACCTACCCTTTCTGGGACTTTATAGGGGGAATGGATATAGACCGGTTTGGGATGTAAATGGGGTATCCCCACGGCTGTCTTTGGTCCCCAGCATCCCCGTTGTCACCCACCCTCCTCCCTACCTGAGCTTGATCCTGCCGCACTATGGCAAGGAAGTGCAGCATATAAAGAAGGGGCTTAAATTACTATCATTAAGCCATCTGGAGCTCATCCTTCTCCATCATGAACTGCGGAGTCGCAGGTCAATTACTTCACATTTGCATATATTCCATTAATGCTTCTGCTAATTGTCTGGAGGAGATAATGTGCTCTGCTTACAGCTCCCTCGCTGGCTATGGCTTCCAAACAGCAAATAGAGCCGACACCAACACTCCCCAGACAGGGGATATTGGGAGGCTAATTGGGGGGGGCTCAATCTGCTGTTGGCTATCCAAGAATGGGGAATGTCAGCAGCATCCCACAATACTGCTCCGTGCACCCCATCAGCCCATCCCTCAGGACGGATCCATCCCCCCTTGGTGCAGCAGTCTTGGGGTGGAAGGAGCAGCAGGGCAGATGCTGCTGGTCCCCATCTTCACCCCATCCTGCTCCCCTCTCTGTCTGATGAGGCTCTGCCTCCCACAGCTCCCCATGCCTGCAGCACAGCAGGAGACAGCAGTGACACACTTTAACGAAGCTAATGGTGATATTAATCAGCCAGAGCAGTGATTAATAATGGTGACATTAAATCACGGTGCAGTGGGCAGCATTGTAAGACTGGGCTTTCATGGGCTGCTGCGGGAGGCCACGTACAAAGGCTGCTGTAGGGAAACCACTGCAGGCAGGAGCCACATCCACTGCCTTTGGCTGGGACAGCTAGGGCACGGAGGGGATCTATTCCACAGCCCTCACTTGGTTATTACCCACTTGCCCATTCACTCCAGGCTGTCAGTGGGGTTCTGCTTCAGGTATCCCTCCCTGCTCCCCTGGAACCCTTTGGCATCCAGAGCTAAAGCACAGCAGAGCCAAGCACGGGGCTTTCCCGGGCACTTCACACCATTACAAGCAGGCAGTGGGTCCAGCTGGGGTTGGGGATTAGGGAGGGCTAATCCTCATCTACCTCCATAGCCACGCTCCTGCCAAGAGCCACAACATCCTAACAGCGAGATGCTGAGCATCCTTCTGCACCCAACCTCCCTCTGCAGAGGCAGCAGTACTGAGGCATGCGAGCTCATCAGGGCTCTGCAATTGCTTGCCCTGCAGGCCACAGAAATCCTCATTAATGTAAGGTTTTTCTCTCTTCCCAGTGCATGGGGAGGTGGGCAGAGGTCCCAAGGGGGCTCCATGAGCACCTCTGTGACCGCTTGTGACCAGGCTGAATGAAGCACGGATAAATTATACATCTGGGTCTTGTCTCCAAATTGCCCTGCAATTATTGAGCACCAAGGTTCAGCTGCCTTCAAGCACCACCTCACATCTGACCATGGCAAAACACACTGAAGGGCTCACGTGGCTCCCCCTCAGCACAGGAGAACAACCAGCCCGTTAAAACCAGCAAATTAACGCACACAAGAGCTCCATTAGAAGGAGAAGGGGACCGAACTATCAAATTTCATCACATCATTAGCATTCCTTATCAGAGGGACAGGGAAAGAATGGGGCTTTAAAATACAGAGGGATGGGATGGAGTCGAATGACCACAACAGGGTGATGTGTTCAGGGGCCCCTGCTCCATTGTGCTGGCACTAACCCAGGTCCTACATAAGGGTAGAATGGTCCTATACCCTGCTGAGCACTCAGGTGACCTGGAAATGCAGCAGTGTGCAGGACTCCATGCACGGCACACAATATCCAGTGCATACTGTGCATGGTGTACAATATTGAGTGTCTTGTGTGCCCCTTAGACCTGCTGTCACCCAAAGGCACCCACTTTGGTGCGGGGACCACAGAAAGCCCCATGTCCCTCCATCCCTTCTTACTGTAGGGTGCTGCCATCGCAAAGCAGCTCCTGTGATAACCAGTGGCACCAGTATGAACACCCAGGGACACTGGGTAGCCTTGGGGCTGGCATTCCTTGACCTCTTCAGCTTCCATCCTACTGCAGTGGTAGCATGGCATTGCTGCCGGAGCAGAAGCCAGGCAATTTGAGCTCCCAGGTAAAGCTGCCATCATCTTCCTCAGCCTCATGCAAATGGATTTCCACCCTTTCTCATTCTTTAAAACTGAAGCAGCAAACGAGCTGCATCGGGCTCAGTTTAAATACTGCTGGGAACGAAGCTGAGCTAAACTGGGACAGTGGGAATCGAGGTTCCCATCACAGCACGGAATGCATGGACCATCTGATGCATCTCCCCTCAAGCACCCAGCGCGCACGGACCAGGGCAAGCCCTGCGTGCTGAGCAGTCATCCGCCTTTAAATGGAAGCAAAGCGGATTTATCCAGCCTCTCCCCGACTTAATTTTGCTGGGGAACATGTTTGAGCACACCCTGTGCCCAGAGGGGTGCGCAGGAAACCCTGGGGTGCGCTCAAATCCAGCTGACTCAGCAGCTTTTGGGCGCTGCAGCAAGCAACGGCTGCTCCATCCCTGCCCAGCCCCAACCCGAGGAGCTCTTAAATCCCTTCCATAGGCCAAACCACCAAGATACGCAAAGGAAAAAAGCTCTTATTTGGCATTTATTGGCCTGATTTGTAAGCCCAGAGCAGGACCTGCCCATCTGCTGATGGGGTTTTGTGCAGGATTTCCAAGCATGTTGGAGGGTTTGTAAATCTTCCTCCTTGCTGGGAATCAATGGAAGGGTTTAGGCTGGCATTAAGTGCCTGGATTTCACGTTTATGGGTTAAAAAAAGGGGATTTTTAAATATTCTGGAGAAGATTCATTGCCTCAGCACTCATCCAGGGTGAGGGGAAGGCACAACCTGAAGCTCAGTTTAGGCACAAGGCTCCGAGCTCATGAGGTACCACAGATCCTTTCATCCCGAGGGACCAGTCTGCCTAGGATTAATTCATTAGTGTCTCTAAAAGGCCTCAATATCCACAGAAATAGGGCCTTGCTAATTGCACAGCCTCTCTGGAGGATGAGAACCCATCAGAAGGGTGTGCACCAGCCCCGTTCTGGTGCTGGGTTATTTATAACGCGGGCAAAGCGCTGGATCCTGCTCCAGGTTACTTCAATGGCCAACCAGTGCTCTGTAGCAAAGCCCAGGGCCTGCCCCATGTCCCATAAGGGCTATTTCATTTCACCAAGCTGATTAAAGCAACTTTAACCCCATTTTTTAATATGGCATTTGCTGTTGAGCTGAGGTTGCAGATTCCCATAGACACACCAGACCCCCTCTCAAGGGATGCTGATCCTCATCCAGGTGATGCTGATACCCACCCAAGGGATGCTGACCCCCACAGCCACCTATAGCATAGGGGTGGGCATCTGTTATAAGGCAGATGAGGGGATTCCCAAACCAAATCCAAGCTAGGGTGCAGCAGGATCATCCAGCCCTTGAAAGCAAAGAACTGCATTGCCTCCAGGCCACTGATTTCCAGGTAATCCCACCTCTGCAGCACACAGAAGCTTGTAGGGCTCTGCTGCCTCCCTGTTCACTTCCCCATGTATTTTGCTTTACCATGGCCCAAGTAGAGCCAAAAAAGAAGGCTTTTTTGCTTCATGCTCTGTTCCTCCACATGCAATTACATCAAAGCCCATTCCAGGCTCCTGTAGGATGAATTCCCCTTGCAAGTGTGAAAGCGGCTCACGAAAAGCATAATGTTTTAAGCCATGAATCATTTACAAAGCACAATGCTAAAGGCAGGGAAGGAAAGAGCTGTGTAGTTGGAGATTTAGGCAGGCAGGGGATAGCGTGGAATGGGTGGGATGATTTAAAGGAGCTGGCACAGCAGAGATGCTGCAGTCACTGTACCCATTACTCCCATCCCAGCTGCTCAAATGTACCCTATGTTACAGCATCATCATTACCATCATCATCATTATGAGTGTTTTATCTGCCACCACCCCAAGCACGTGTGTTATCCGCCTCTCCACCAGCATTATCCCATCTGCCAATACCTGGGTTTCCTTTGGCAGGGCCGCAGTGTGTTGGTGGAAGGAGCAGGGAGCTCCCTCGCTTGCTCCCGTTGCTAATGGCATTCCAAGATGCAAGCACTGGGAAACAGGCAGGATCCCACGGTATTTTCAGCAATAGAAACAAATAACCAGCACAATCCTCACCCAACACAGCCATGTCAGCCCCAGCATCCCTGCTACCGGCATCAGCCCCAATCTCAGTGCTGAAAACCCTCTATTTCCCCATTATATCCACACTTTTCCTTATGAGGGCAGAGCAGGAGCTCCGTTTGGATGTGTCAGTGGTGACATACAGAGGTACTTGGGAGAAGTCACCCCAGGGAAGTCTCAGTGACACTAAAGGATGCTCCCAGGACCATGCTCCCTCTCTGCCTTCTTCCCATCCTTTGCCATAGCACCTTTTGACACTTAAGCCCTGTGAAAAAGGTGATTTAACTTCATTCAGACGATGCTGTGTATCTGTAAATGGGCTTAACCTAATGAGTTTTAATACGTATTATGTTCTAGGTATTTTATGCCCAGCCTGCAAAATCCAGTTATGGTTTTCAATAAGACTTAGCGAGCTGAGACACACACTGGAGGGGATACCAGGCTGGGCGAGGAGGAGGAGGGCGGGAGGAAGGCAGGGGTTTTCCCTAGGGAAAAGCGGCTGGATCCTGGCCAGGAGCTGGCTCAGCAAAGCTGGATTCAGCAGGGGTGGAGGTGATGAGGCTCAGCTGCCACACACCAAGGGGAGGTGAAACACAAACGCACCCCAGCAGCAGCACCTATGGATGCACTCGTGGTACATAGAGCAACATAAATCACATAAGGACCTTGATGAGGTCCACAGCGACCATGGGGCTGGCTCAGCCCCACTGAAACATCTTCCATGGGCACTAAGGGAGGGTCCAGCACATACAGTCTATGATGAAACCTCCCCTGGCTTCCCAGCCACCGAGACTTCGCTCAGGCCCTGGTAATCTGGGATTACACACAGCACCGGGGCAATTAGGAAACCAGCTTTTGCAGCAGCAGACAATGCCTTCTGCAGCCTGTTCGAATTAATAAATACAGTGAGGGAGATTATTCCTTGCAGCCTTTCATTTAAAGCCTCCTTTCTCGGGGGGGGGGGGCAGATTTCTTTCTTCTGCACACTGAGCAGCATTGCATCCTGCTGCCTGAGGGAGATGGAGGCCTGCTTTGGGAAGAGATCTGCCTTATCCAGGAATACTGCAAGCTCCAGGAAGGGTTGGGGTTATCCTGAATCCAGGCCTTTAGTGTGTTCCTCTGGGTCTCCCCACAGTGCCTAGGACCCTGATATCAAGGACATGCCCCTGCTTTCCCCCCCAAGCCCTGGAGATCCCTATCCCATCAGAGGGATGGATGGCCCCTGCAGCTTGGGGGTATCTCACTCCTCTGAGCAGCACTGAACAGGGCTCATGGCCCACACTTGCTCCTTGCCCCAGGCTGAATCCCTGGCTCCAGAGAAGACCAGCACACTGCAATGGAGGTACTCAAGCACAGAGGTTTATCCCAGCACGGAGCCAGCTCCTGCATGGCTTGGGGCAATTGAGGACTTGGTAGTCCAAGGGGGATGCGAGGTTAAAAGAAACAAGGAATTTTCTGGGATATTCTAGCCAGCCAGGATTGAGCTGGGAGAGAAACTGAACCCCTGAAATGCTGTAGTCCCCATGGAGCAAAGCTGGGAGAAAGGGATTCTGCCTCAGACCTGGAAAACATGGGAGCTTTGAGGGCTGAGGCTGCTGAGGGGTGCTGGGGACCCAGCCCTGCATGGGGCTGCAGGAGGACACAGCGCTGGGCAGTGTTGGTTCTAGCATGGATCAGGGACCCAAAACCCAGGGGCAGATCAGGGCAGGAGTGAGCTGTGCTGGACCCGAGTGCATGCAGCCTGGCTGCCACAGGCAGGACTGAGCTCGTGGGGCTTGGGGAACCATCCGAAACTGAGCAAGACCCCATAGGGAATCTGCCCCGGCTGCACATTGCTCCCAACAGCCTGTGTATGAGCAGCACATACAGCAAAGGATAACTGCCGATGGACCCCAGCGAAGGGAACCCCTTGTGCTTAACAATGCCGGCCATAAGGCCAGTGCTTCTGAGATGAGTGCTTCCCAAGCCCAGAGAAGGGGCAGCCCCTTCTAAGGGATAACTCAGCACAAGTCCCTGGGAGGTTATAGCACTCATAGGGAGGGAATGTGCAGGGGGGTGAGGGCCAGGCTTGGTCCTCGCTGTCGGGTTGTGATTCCCAGCTCCAGATCGCTGGGAAACTTTACTTAACCCTGCCTCATGGAAGAAAGGGTTTAAAACGCTGAGCTCAAGGTAACCTTCGCACATTCCCCATTGCCTCCGATGTCCCTGCGCACGTTTATTTTAACTTTATATTCATATATTACAGTAAGTTCTCCGCGTGGACATCGAAAGCAAGCAAATCGGGAGGTGTTTTGGGAAGGATGATCCCTTCTCCCTACTTCCCTTGCCGAGATGTTCCTGCACACAAAGTCCCGGCAGGAGGAGGAGGAGTGGGAAGAGCAGAGCTCTCTCCCTCCCTGTCCATCTCCCGCTCCCCTCCGAAGCAAAACCCCTCCGAAACCCGCACAGCACCGAATAATCATTGCCAAGGAGAGCTCCATGAACAACTGCCGCACAGCATCCTTAACCCCGGTGTGTCCCCCGCCGCCCTTAACCACCGCACCCCCCACCGGGGCCGCTTCCCTCCATGTGTTGCGCTTTTCACCTTTTCCCCCCTATTTTCCCCCTCGTTACCCCCGGTTCCACCTCCCGCAGCCCAAGTTCGCTGCGGAGCCCCCCGGTACCCCTCGGTTATCCCCGCGCCGCCTCTTCCTTACCCGCACCGACCGCCTCCGCTCCATGCACCGGCAGCCCCCGAGCGCAGCGGGGCTGGGACCGGGGGGGCCGCCGGTCGCTGTCTGCGGCTCGGCCCCCTCCGGGCCCCGCTCATACCGGCGGTGGAAGGTGCGGACGAGCCCGGCCCGGCTGCCGCCGCTCCCGGGCGCCGTTACTTAACGGCTCCATCCAACCCCGCTGCGACTCTGCTCCATCCGCCGGCCTGCGGCGCTGCCGGTGCCGCCGTTTAACCCCCTCCCTCCTCCCTTCCCTCCCTCCCCACTCTCCGCCTTCTTGCCCTTTTTCCCGTGTTTAGGAAGGAGGTCGATGCCGGTAACGGGCTCCAGCCCAGCCCCGGCCCCGCTCAAGGGCGAGGGATGCTGGGGGTGCGGAGGGAGACGTGGTCCCCGCAAGGCACAGGCACAAACAGAGCCCCATTGAGCTCCGGGACTCGGGGCCAGGCAGAGATTTGGGGAAGGGGTTTTAACAAGGGGAAAATTAAAATAAAATAAAATAAAATAAAATAAAATAAAATAAAATAAAATAAAATAAAATAAAATAAAATCCCAGACTGGTTTACATTGAAAGGGACCCTAAAGCTCATCCAGTTCCAATGCACAGACACTTTCCATAGAGCAGGGTGCTCTAAGCCCTGTGTCCAACCTGGTCTTGAGCACTGCAGGGATGGGGCAGTCACAGCGCTCAGCATCTTCACATGGAAGAGCTTCTGCCCCATAGCTCACCTCCATCTCCCCTCTGGCAGTTAAAGCCATTCCCTCTATATGCTCTCGCAAAAATTCCTTCTCCAAAATATCTATAATAAAAAAAATAATATAAAATATCAAATAATCAAGTGAGATTTAAAAATAATAAAATCAGGTGAAAACTAAACCAAACCAAAATAAAAAATGTGTTTGTGTCAGAGCAATGAAAACAAATCATTTGAGAACTTCCCAATTCTGAGAATAGGAAAAATGATGATTGTGAAGGGATCAATGTGAGAGGGGATCTCCCTATTCCTCCCTCATTGGTAAAGCATTAGGGGGGGGATTTTAAGCCCCCTCGCTTGCCTGGTGCAGGGGGACCTTAGTCAGGTGCCCGTGGTGGCTCTGGGGTTCATGTACCCCAATATTCCCGTATCCCACTGGCAGCTCTGGCTCCTGAAGCCAGAGATGGGGAGGTCGGGAGCTTGGGGAAAGAAGCAGCTGAGGGGAGGGATGGGAAAGTGCAGCCTCAGCTCGGATCCGTGATGGATGCAGAGCATCCATGTGTGAGGGAGACATCGAAACTGCCCCGGGCAGGCGCAGGCAGAACAAGGACCAGGAGGCTTGTTTCCATAGGAAACCAGGCTGGTGAGCGCTGCCTCAGCTCCAGGCTGGGGCTGAGGAGCCGTCTGTACTATTTTTATCCTCTTGGTACTTGGTTCCTTGGCTTTGGCCATGTAAACCCCCCGGCAGCACTTCCTCCCTCCAGCCAGGGATGCCCGGGAGGATGCTACTGGGGCCTGAGGGCTTTTCCTGTGTCCAAATTGTCCCATTCTCATGGAATCACAGAATTCCAGCCTGGTTTGGGTCGAAGGGACCTTAAAGCTCCTCCAGCCCCAACCCCTGCCATGTGCAGGGACACCTTCCATAGAGCAGGATGATCCAAGCCCTATGTCCAACCTGGCCTTGAGCACTGCAGACACGGGGCAGCCACAGCTTCCCTGGGCACCCTGTGCCAGCGCTCAGCACCCTCACAGGGAACAGCTTCTGCCTAAGATCCAATCTCAGCAGCTTCACTGCTCAGCATCCATTTTGACAAGTGTGGGGGCAAATTTAGTCACTGGTCTAGAATAGCACTCACAAAAATAACTTTTGAAGACTGTTGTAGTTTGCTTTTTCTGGGCCAGGCTTGCCAGGGATCCTCCTGACACATCCAATGGAGATTCCCTATTGACCATGACTCCAAGTGGCACTCAGCGAACTGAGCTTCTCCCAGGGATGCTGCAGCAGAAGGACCCAAAGGGTGTTTTTCACCCCAAACTCCTCAAGGTTGTTGCCAGGGGACTTCTGACATTGGCCTTAAGTGCCCCCATGTCCCCAAATAAATCCCTACGTCAGGAATGTTGGGGGTTGAGCCAAAAGTGACTGTTGAGGTTTGAGCCTTATCCAGGGGAGCAGAGCCCATGGCACTTCATGCCCTGGCACTGGGGTGACTTTCCTTACACAAGGACTTAGGTCTCAGGAGGGCTGGTCAGGGGGGATGTGGCGCATTATAATAGCAAAAGAAAAGGCCGTGTAAAACCTCATTCTGAGGATTATGAAGTGCCAGCACTGAAAAAGAAGCTGTAAACAGGATGCCTGAACAGATCTGAAGCATAAAGGTCAGAATCTACAATTTAAATGGGTCGCTTGTTGCTTTCTTGCTTTGTGCCACTAATGAGCCGGGATGTAGAAAAATGAGTTTGGTTTTGAAGCCACAGTTTTGGTCCTTGCTGTGATTTGAGACCTCAGCTTTTTGGAGCAGCACCTTTTCTACCTGGGGGGGGGTGCAGCTGAAAGGGTTTTCCCTCCCCATGGTCCCCACCATCTCCATGGCAGCAGTGCGAGGGGACCGCAGAAACAGGGATGCTCCAACCCAAGTCTTTTATAGGTGGGTGATGCTGCAGGGGATCTGAAGGCTCTGCCTTCCTCCTGAGGATGAGGTTGGTGCTTGCACACAGTGGCAGTGGGTTACCCAGGTGGTGGCATGCAGGGTGTGGAAAACATGCCTGCAGTCCTGGAGGTTTCAGTGTCCGGGCTGGGTTATCAGGGAGCCACTGATTGAAAGTCAACATTAGCAAATCTCGTGCTCTTGGTGCTTGTCTCCACTTCGGCCAACCCTTGGCAGCAGAGGGGAGAGTATTATGATATTGTGAAGCAGCTCTGCTGCCTTTCCATCATGGGATGCCATAAACCAGGATCCCCTCCATCATCTATAAGATGCTCAAGGATCCTTCCCAACACCAGCGTGACCCTGGCTCCATGGGAAGCAGCTTCATGGCCACAGCCCCCAGGGACTGACATGGAGACTGAATCTCCCAGTACACATCTCACCTCATTTACCCTGATTTTAGTTAATGAACTCATTAGGATGCCAGTGACAGCAATGCGAATCTCCCTGAGGAGATTCCATGGTGCAGGCAGCAATGGTTGCTCAAGCCCCAGAAGTGCCTCATGGATGCAGAGAGAGGGTCTTTTAGGATAAGAGAAGACCAAAATAGGAAGGGGGATGTCATAACGCTGAGATAGACTTCTGAGGATGCTCCCATGGACATGGGCCCCTGGTGTCTTGGGGTTGTTTGGAGTGGAGGGGAATTAACCCCAAACAAGAAAGAGGCAATGACGTGGAATAAAGGTGGAAGGAAGAGGATGAAGAGAGTGAAGGACAAGAAGTTCAGAGATATCCCGTTTCAGCCGTTCTGCCTTTGGAAAGAGGAGGAGGAGGAAAGAGCTTGCCGAGCTCTTTAAAGAGTTGGTGTGGTTTCCATTTCTCTGTTTATTTGCTCCCCAGGATAAACCCCTGAAGTACAACATCTCCTCTGTCAGTGGGCCCTGGGAGAGCAGGGCGTAAATCAGATTGCCCTACTAATAAATCCATGGCAAGAAGTGATGCAGGAATTCATCCGGAATGGGGCTGTGATGTGCGGCATCGCCCAACGCTTCCTCATGGAGCAGCATCACTTTGTCCAGCAAACTGTTGGCTTTTGGAGCAAAAGCGGTTGAAGGAGGGAATTGTCATGTCCATTAAAGGGGCTGCATGGCTCTGCCAGGGGACCTCTGGGTGATCTGCTCTGTGCAGAGGGACTCCAGCATCTGGGATGCAGGGAAATAGATCATCTGCACTGAACCATGCAGCAAGTGCTGGGTCATGTGTGATTAAATGCCTCGGGGGACAGTGATGGATGTGGGAACAGAATGGGGCAAAGGCACCAGTGATGCTCTGACCCGTGCACATGGCAGCTCCACAGCTCCTCAATCATGGATGGAGCTGTAAACTCGCTGGGGATCAGTTTGTTCCATCCTCCATAAGCACTGAGGCTCTGACTGCGGCTGCTCATGGCCATGGCTCTGGGTCAGGACATCCCCAACCCAAACTGCTGACCCTGAGGAGGCAGTGCAGGGGTTTCACAAGTGGAGGAACAGTGAACCCATCTCTGTGCCTGGGTTCATCCCGATGCTTCAATGGAGGAGCAGATGCAGAGGCACAGTTCCTTCATGTGGCTTTGCTACGTGAGTTTTTGGCATCTGCATTTAGCTCTGGTTGATAAATGAGCCAGCTGCTCCCCCATGCTGTGCTGAGCACTGCTGTGGCAGAGAGATGCTCCCTGTGCTCCCCTGCTTTGCTGCTGGATGGGGAATCTTGGCTTTCTCTGGAGTGATACCACAGGGCTTCTAAGGGGAAGAAATACCTAGACATAAGTAGGTATATATGTATATGTGTGTGTGTGAGGGAGAGAAGCTCCACAATAATGGTTTGCAGTGACTCCTCAGTGTCTGTAAATGTCTGTGCACTCATCCATACCCCCATTTTCCTCCCTACAAACCTATTTTCAGGAATAAACCCAAGTTTCGAGCTTTCTGCCCCTCTGCAGAGCTGGTTGGCCATGGCCGGAGCTGTGGCATCACAGGCAGGAGGGAGGGACACGTGGCCATCGCTGCTCAGTGGTCCTCAAGCACAGGCAGCATCACCTCAGGGTCCCCCATAACGAGGAGGTCCAAGGGGATCCCTCAGGGTGGTCGCTCCCTCCGGCCTCCCCTTGCTGTGGCAGTGCTGTATCCTGATCCCATGGAGTGCTCAGGTACATGCTTATCCCACACTCACTGCTCCAGGGCCGGAGGACTGCCAGCACGCAGCATCCCAGCAGGAGATTACAGTAGCTCAGAGCAGACACGTGTAATGGCCATGTCCTAGTTTTTGAGAGCAGAATCCAGCATTAAAAAGAGCCAGAAAAGGCAGGGTTGTGGCGAGAGCAAATATAGTAACTCACTGTCACACCGCTGCTCTGGAGTGTTACGAGCTGTGGAGCTGCACCAGGGTCACATCCTCGCAGGCTGCTGTGTCCCTGAGGAAAGAGGAAAATGGTTTCTTTGACCCTCACCTTCTCCTCGCTGGTGAGAAAACATCTCCATGCGTGTTCCTGGCTCTGTCTGACATAGCCAAGCAGCTGTCTCATATCCTTGAGGGTCAGCAGCCAAGTGGCCTCCTTGGCTGTGTCCCTTTCCTGGTCCTTTGGCCCCTTCCTGTTCCCATCCCATTCCCCAGCCCCATCCACTTCCCCATCTCTATCCTAACCCATCCCATCCCCATTTGTTCTGTTCTTGTCTTCACCCCATTCTCCATCCCATTCACATCCCAACACATCCCATTCTATTCCATCCCATCACATCCCTATCCCAACCCATTCCACCCCCTGCCTTATCCCTTCTCCCATCCCATCCTCATCCCACAAGGCACAGCCTATTGCCATGGAAAGGGAAGTGTTCATTTCACCATCCTTACCAACTACTAACTCAGAGCCTGATATGGTTGGGAGCAACAGCTCCAGGGGCTGCACTCTCCTCCTGGCACATCTCACATGGATCACCCATTCCAGTTGGAACCATCAACCAAAACTGCACCGTGATGGCAAAATCTGACATTCCTAAATGGAAAGAATCAATTAAAGCCACTTAATCACCAATTGGCAGCAGAAGGGATCTGGAGCAGTGGGAGCTGCTGGGGTGCTGCCATGGTCCCCCCCAGCATCACCCCCGTGGGATGCTGCAGCTCAGCTGAATGTGGATTTACTGCCTCTGCTCCATTATCACCAATCAATACAACAGTGATTACTTAATGGGCTAAAATTGTCATTCTAATGTCCCAGATCTGCACGCTGCAGCGTGGCTAATTGGTACAGAAGGATTGGGGTGCTTAATGAAAATGTAAATCCAGGCTTATTAATCAAACAATTATTTCAGAGCCAGGAGACAGACGGTGCTAAACCCATGCGAGAAACAAACCGAGTTAATCAGTGAACAGCAAACACTTCCCAATCATATAGATACGACGTAAGAAAGATATATTGGGCAATAATGTATGGAAGATGCCCAAATGTGCTCCTCTTCTTCAGAAGCCGGTGCTCAGGCTTCCAGGAATCACCAGCTCGGTGTTATTGCCCTGCAAGGTGAATAATTGCATCAGTTTGGAATAATAAGGCCTGGGATGGAGGGATGGGGGGGGACGACAGACACCTAACGTGGAGACTGATGCATTTTGGGCTTAATTATCATCGGTTAGAGCTTTTCCAACTCCAAAGTTCATTCCAATTCAGACATAAAAAGGGAGGCACAAAGATGAAAGCCGATGGCATTTCTCTTTCCTCTGCCTGTTCAGAGCTTCTTTGTCAAAACCTGCTTGTCTGGCACAGCATCAGTGCATAAATGGGAATGTTCCCCCCCCCCCGCCCCAAACTTCCTACTGATTCCCAGTGTGAAGTGGTTTGGATTCCTTGCAGTATCAAATGCATTGTGGGGTCCCAATACCACAGCTCCCGTTCCAGGTTCCAGCTCTCCTTTTGACAGAGGGGAACCATCCCATTCCCCCCAGCTCCCCATGGAGCTCATCATCCCCATCATCTCATGTTGAGATGAGATGGGAACCGCTGGTGTTGGCTGTTCCCAAAACCATCCCCGACAGTGATTCAGCACAGAGCCATTAGCAGGGATGGAAAGCAGATGGTGGGGTCAGCACCGGGGCTGCAGGCAGGATGAGGTCCTGGCTTCTCCATTCAAGCCAAGGGGACAGAGACCATTTGCCCACCAGCCCTTTGTGTTCTCCTTGTCCTGAAACCACCTTGTGCCATCCCTCACGTCCCATCCCACAGCAGGCAGACAGGAGCAGCTATGCTGTGCCGGCTCCGCATCCTGGACCGCACCACTCAGCTCAAGGGAACAGGAAGAATTCCCCTTTTGGCTTTCAGGGCCCAAATGCGGCTGCTGTTTGTGCTCTGCAGCATTGGCCTCATTGGCATTCTCCGGCGGTGCTGAGCGCCCGGCGGGACCCGCAACCGCTGCAGAGCCTGAATTATTCAGCTCGAGCAGGGTCCTTTTGCTGATGGAGCAAGTGAGGACTCGGCTGTGTCAGGAGGCTGTTCCTTGGGCATCCCGGTGCCGCATGGGGCTGGCGCACAGCCACACATCCCCAGCCTCCGAGCTGGTCCATGGCATTGGCATGACATGGGAGAAACCCCAGGTCTGCTGGCTGGGTGCTGCAGTCATGCTCTCAGCAGCCATAGATCCAGGGCAGCAGCATCACTTTGCCCTGAGGGGTGCATCTATGGTTAAAAATGTCCCTTTAATGCTGAAGGAATAAAAGACCTAAATTGCTATGTTTAAAAGTGCCCCTTTCCACACTGATGCTTAAAAGGTCCCCTCAGTGTTGATTTGTGCCTGCCCTCCTTTCATAGATCCATCAGCATTCAAAGACGCACAGTTTTAGGTCACCACATTCCCTACCAAGCAAGGACTGACCTTTTCATGAGCTAAACCAGAGCAATGGGTTTCCCCCTCCATTGTCCTTTGGTCTCCAGGATACCTCTGCCCATGTCTAGAAGGGGGTCCCAAAGGTGCCAGCCCCCCAAGAAGGTGTGGGTCTGTCACCAGCGCTTCCAACAGCCACATTCCCAACCCAGGATTGCAGCATCCGGAGGAGAGGGACCAGCACTGGCTCCCTGCCACCACTGTGGCATTCCAAGTGGCTCAAGGTGGCCTTGGTGGCATCTACCAGGTCACCAAGCCCCAGTGCTGCTGGAAACACTCTCAGCTGTCCCCTGGGATTTACTGGGACATATCCATAATGGATGGCACAAACGGGATGAAAATCAATCCCAGCATCTGCCGGCATCCGGCCTGAGCCACTAATTCACCCAATTGCTTTAGTGCTGGGCACACGTCATTCCAGCCCGATGGAGCTGGAAATGCTGCAGAGGGGAAGAGCAGCTTCTGAAGCAGTTTGGTCAGACTAATGCTATTAAAGTGCCTGGAAAGGGGAGGGATGGCAGTGACCGAGCCCGGCTCCATCTGCCAGCAGTGCCCATCAGGGTATGTGCTCCCCTAGCACCCTGCTTGCTCCTGAATCCCATCAAAGCAGTGATGGCACAAGATGGACCATTCCGGATGTGTGACAGGCACCGAATGGCCAAGGTGACCTGCCACGTCTCCTCTCCCCTGCAATTTGATGATTAAACCAACCTGCTGCCAACAGCCATCAAAGCCCTGTCCTGCTGGGTACCGAGAAGCACTGGCCCATGGCCAGCCCCACACTTGTATGCTGCCAAGTGCAGGACAACACTAGCCCCGGGTATGCTCCACTGAGGAGCCCCCCTGAGCTAGTGACACATGTGAGACTTCTTATTCAGCTTTTGGCTTGATCCTATCACAATGCTCATGTCAGATTTCACTCCCTCATCCCTATCTGAAATGCTTTCCAAAGGCTGAAGGTACCAAACCCCCTGGGCAAACACCCCCTCCGCACCACAGTGACACACCAACATCCCCCCCATGCTCATGGCTGCAGCTGACTGGCACCAGAGCAGTGATTTTTAACTCTCTCTCAGCTTAAATCCTTGTCTCAGTTGAAGGCAGCTCACTCCACCTCCCTCCGCACTGCCTTTCCCCCAGCTCCATGCGTAGGATGTTAACAAGTGTTTTAAGTCAATTAGGACAAGAAGACACGGCAGATAAAGTGGGAGGAACAAAGGTTTCAACACCAACGCTGGCGGCTGTTCCTATGGATGAGTGGTCCTAATACACCCCACTCCCACCTCCCTCTGCAGTGCCCATCACGCTCTGCCCCAGGGACAGCGGCCAAAGCCCCACATCCACCAGCACAGGGACCTTTGGTCACCCCATGGTTGCTGTAACACCATGAGATGCTGGGGACCAGGAGGGTGTGGGGTTGCTGATGGTGCCCCCCAGGCACCATGCAGGTCCCCAGTCTGATGGTCAGCATCTCCCCACTCCCCCATAGGGCAGGGATGCAGATTGCCAGGGCACAAATGCCAACCCCGTGTCATTTTTCAGACAATTCCCTATAAAGAGGCCCGAGTGCCGCTCATATTTCAGTGTTAATGTCGCTGCCAAATATCATCACATCAACACTGCTTGTAAAACAAAAGCAATCAATAACATAGCTCCAGGAGAGCTGCTCTGGCACAGGATGATCCTCATGTGCACTGAGATGTTCAACCTGCGTCTGACAGCTCAGCACCCCTTCACTTCACTGTGCACTCTACACCGAGGACCCTGTGGGGTTCGTTTTCCCTTCTCATCTGTGGGACAGTTCATGTGCTTTGCACCCTCTGGTTGCTAGAGAAGGGTGCAGCCCAGAGCAGTCTATGGGGCAAGAAGATTAGTGATGGGGAGCCCACTGGGTGCTTAGAGGTTCTCATTGCACCCTCTTGCTGTTTTGAGCACAGACAGCCATAAACCCCAAGCTGTCCATCGTGTATGAAAGCTGAGCTCATGTCTCTCTGCATTATTCGCACTTGGCTTGCTCTTCATCAACGTTAGATAGCTGCTGTTATGGGAAACGTCATCCCTTCATTTCCCAGACATGGCTCCAGACGGTTCTGCTCAAGCCCTTCACTAAAGAACAAACTGGGGCTTGGTGTTCCTGCTCCCACATCCAAGCAGCTCAAAGGGAACAGGAGAGCAATCACAGAATCCCAGGCTCTTTGGGTTAGGAGGGACCTTAAAGCTCACCCAGTTCCAACCCCTGCCATAGCCAGGGCTGCCTTCCACTAGAGCAGCTTGCCCCAAGCTCCATCCAACCTGGAACCATTTTGTGCCTCTCTACAGACCGAACCCGGAGGGAAATCCTGCTCCTTAGGAAGAGCAAGGCCAAGAATCCGGTCGTGGGGAGGATTCCTGATGAGGGAAAACATAACCTGGGCATCCCGGCTTCTCCCCACTGCGAAGGAGAGGGCTCACCTCTTGCTAGAGCTTCATGTGCGAGTATTATGTACTCTGTATTGTACAGAGTGCATGTTTTGCTCTATGTACCTCCGGACAGCAGAAGAGCTCTCACTTAGGCAGTTTTCCTGCCTGGTTTTCCTCCCTACCCGTCCCAAAAGGCTTGCTCCCCTGAAAACTTCCCATCTACTCAATCCCAGCACCTTCACAAGGCCAGGCCATCCAATACACCTGAGAGCAGGGAAAGGCTGGGGCTGAAAGCAATACCTGCACGTCGGCTCCAGCGAGGTGAGGACGGAGCATGAACACCTCATCCTCGGGGATGGGCAGAGCTTTGGAGATAAGGCACAGAGCAGCCCCAGGAGATCCCACCTGCCTTTCACAACTGAGCAGCACGGTTGAATGCTTCGGCTTTGGAAAGGAAAATGCCCTTTGTTAGCGGGCTGAATGAGCCCCTGATGTGCTGAGGACCTTGGCTGCAGCCCTCAGTTTCCATAGCAGGGCTCTTATCAGGGTGATAACGATCCGCTCTTCAGCTCCGCCTATCAGCCCTTAATTAACAAAGCTGACCCTCATCCTGGGAACAAAGAGGTGTGATAGATACACCCATGAAGCTCTTGGCCGCCTTGGAGCCCATTCTGTTTACCAACACCTTGGAAGCTTCCCAATGGCAATTCCCTTTTGACCCAGCACTAAAGCTTTTCTTTTCCATTTTGCCTTGATCAAAAGAGCCTTTTTTGAGGGGTTTTGGAAGGAGTTGGTTTGCGGAGGGCTTTGTAAACCCTACTGCCAGAAAGCATGAGGAATCGGGTATCTCTTCAGCGCTAATGGGTTCAGAGGACCTCTAAAAGGAGATAACTTCAGTCTCCATCTGACTCCAGCTACCTAATTCAGCTCTGAAGGAAGGTGCTGGGCTCTCACTGCCTGATGGTGGAGAAGGAACCATGGCTCTGCCCATAACCCTCAGTGAGGGGCTCTGATTCATTTCCTGACATCCCCAAAGGGTTCCCTCTGTGTGCTGCCAACGTTGCGAGGTGAGGATGCAAGATCGGGTTTGCATCACCCTCTGCAGCAGTGACACCCTGCAATGCCTCCATCACATCCCGCAATGCCTCCATCACATCCCGCAATGCCTCCATCACATCCCACAATGCCTCCATCACACCCTGCAATGCCTCCATCACATCCCGCAGTGCCTCCATCACATCCCACAATGCCTCCATCACACCCCGCAATGCCTCCATCACATCCTGCAATGCCTCCATCACATCCCACAATGCCTCCATCACATCCTGCAATGCCTCCATCACATCCTGCTGCTTCCCAGATCCCATCGCTCCTCCTGCCAGGCCCACGTTCTGCAATAAACTGTTCCCAGCTAATATTAACTCCACCTGGATTACAGTAAAATGCACTTTCCCACCTCTGAGTCAGCACAGCAGCACGATGCAAAGGGGCTGTATCAGCACAGCAGGGACCAGTGGGTGGGCTGAGCCCCTTGGGGTCCGTGGGCATCAATCTCAGCCTTGCAGAAGGTTTTCGGTCAGATCTGTTCTGCTTTCTGCCAAGCCGTGCCCACTCCCAACCATGCATTTTAATCCAAACCTGGTCCCAGTTTGGAGAGCCTTTTAGGATGAGCTGTAATGTCATCCATCCGGACTGGTTGATGGTGTCATCAAGGCAAAGAGCAGGTAAGGACAGCCCACCTCAGCCTTTGCAAGCAGTTGCTTTAAGGAAAGAGGAGCTGAAAGCACGGTCCTCATCTCCAGCATCACCTCAGGGGATGTCACAGCATAACGTGGGTACCCAACACCTCCAACCCATCCCTCCCGCCTGAAGAGGATCCATTCCAAACACCCATGGGAGCGCACAGGATGTGTTGCCCATTGGAAACAGTCTCCAAGGAAAAGCTGTCTCCCAGTAGCTGAGATGAGCTCAATGTGACAACCGAGCTCCGATTGAGTGGTATTGGTTGGAAAACAGCAAAACCATGGAAATTAAACCATGGGACAATGGGAATACAGCAAAGGTCAGACCTCTATGAGGGTTTCTATTCAATATTGCTTTCTGCTCCCAGCTGAGTGGCTTTGGCCAGACTGGGGGGGCAGTTAGCAGCTTTATGAGCCTGGCATCCATCCACTTCCAATGTGCTGGAGCTGCAGGTGCTGTGCCAGACCACTCCATCCCAGACCCCACAGCATTTAGCACATTCCTGGTTCCAAGGCTGGCAGCTGGAGATGGGTATCTCTGCATAGTTAATATTCCAGCTGTGATTAATGCAAATACTCCATTCCTCATTCCAGTTATGCTCACCGCTGTCAAGTCCCCGTTGTTACTTTTAAGTGCGAGCAGTGCCTATTGGAATTGGGGATTTATGGGAGCTGCCAACCACTCCGCTCTCCATGGGCAGTAAGTTACATCCCTGTTACACAGCATGCACTAAAAGAGGCTGACATTCATTCCTGGGCTCTTTTCCTTCCCAAGGAAGTCACCAAACCTCACACAACCGCTAAAAGGTGGCTCTGTATTTCATAGACAGCATCACCGCATCCACCAGGGATGAGGATGCTCCATAAGGGAACCAGAAGGATCCCTTGAGCATCCTCTCTTCTCAAGACCCCACATCACCCTCCAGATACATCCCAAAAAACTCAGGCTCTCCCAAGGAAAGGCTTTGTAGATTCTCCAGACCCACCAAAACCTTCCTCCAGCCCCATAGCTGCTTGCAAATGGTTCTGCAGCGGGCAGTAGCCTGGGAGATGCTCACCCCAGCTCTGTGCATCTGAGTGTAAGAATAACAGTTTATTTTTAGCCTGAGCATGAGGAGATGAAAGGCATTGATCTGAGCTCATAATTACATTGTTATCTGTGCCCTACCAGATAAAGAGATTTCTAGCTGCAGGTTCTTTGAAAAGCCAGGCTTGAAAGTGGGTGCAAAAGGGATTTCTTTGGTTGACTTTCTCCGGTTCTTAAATTGAAATGTTAAATTGTGGAAGTTTGCCTTTATTTACGTGCTCTTTATGTCACTCCAGAAGGTGGGAAGCAATGGAAGGTGTCTGCTGCGCAGTGCTCTCTCCTGCAGGACATGCTTTGAGAGATCCTCTTTAGGAATTAGACCCCAAGAGCAAAGGTTAGGAGTGGTACAGGATGCTACATGAGCACAATACGCCTATAAGGGGTGCCATAGGCTCCATTTTGCATCTCCCACTCCATGAGAGGAGGAAGATCCCAATGCTTCATCAGCACCTTCAGCCCAGGAGAGGTCTATACACTCAACGGCCCTATGGCTTTGCCTCTCTGATGGCATTGGCTTCCATGCCAACCTCTGAGCATGCCCATTGCCACCCGTGGTTTACAGCCCTCTCAATGAAGAGCAAATCTGTATTGATTTCAGAGCAACTCGAGCTGTAAATTACTGGTCATGGCTGGCTTGGCCAGCACCGAGGTGAGAACCTATTGATTGCACCGAAGGCCTAAATGGAATTATCACGCAAGGAAACGTGGAACGGCAGGATTCAGATGTTCTGAGGTGCAATTAAAACTGGAAAGCCGCCTACAAAAGCAGAGCATGCACATAACTGCCCCGATCGAGGGCTATTTGCAATCCAAGGGCTTCCTCTTCAGAGAGGCTGAAAATGGGAGCAGAAATATCAATGGGGGGAAACAAAGGAGCCTCTCTTATCCCCTTGGGTTCACTCAAAGTGCCTCTTTCTCCCTTTGGAAGCACTTCCTATTCAGAAGATCACAGCCAACCACAGCTGGTGCTGCCTCATGCTCGATCAAACAAGGCAGCATCTTAATCACAGGGGATATGGGGATGGAGCTCGGTGGCCTCTCCATTGGGGCCTCTGCTGGTCAGTGCCACATCAACTCCAGGCAGCAGCAGAGAGGGAAAGATCAATGCGAAGCTCTCATGCTGAAAAACAGTAATGAAAGGAATTTAAAGCTCAGTTTTAAGGCTGCCAGGCATCCCTGGGAACTGTTCTTTGCAGGAGGACAACTGCCCGGCTATTTCTTGCTACTAAAGGTTTGGAAGAGAACAAGCTTTAGCAGCAGAGAAAGGGGGATGCGCTTGGTCCTATGCAGGGAAGAGCTTCCGCCTCGTGTCTAATCCCAGTCTCCCCTCTGGCAGGTTAAAGCCATTCCCTTTGTCCTCTCCCTACAGGCCGCTGTACAAAGCCCCCTCCAGCTTTCCTGCTGGCACTGGAGCTGCTCTAAGGCCTCCCCTTCAGGAGCCTTCTCCTCTCCAGGCTGCCCCAGCCCAGCTCCCTCAGCCTGGCTCCAGAGCAGGGATGCTCCAGCCCCATCCATGGAGCATCCTTCCATCCCTCCTGCCTGTCCTTCTTCCCATGCCAAACCTGGAGCATCAGTGACATCTGCTGGCGGCTCTGGGTATCGCCGCCGGACGCGCCGTGGGTCGACTCCGGGTACCGGGGGATGATGGGGTCCGCCTGTGGCATCACCTCCCTGAACCCCTTTGGAGCTCTCATCACCCCTTGGGCCTAAACAGGAAACAGGACCTAAACCTGCAAAAGTTTAATAATAATAATAATGAAATAACGATAGAAAACAACAAAAATACGAAACATTGAGTGACTGGAGGGGTATCTCTCTGCAGTAGAACTGCAGCTACGCAAGGGAATGGCTCCTTCTAAAGAGAGGAGAAGGAGGGCCTGGGAGTGAAGAAGGGAACAAGGACTTTGTGTTACTCAAGGGATGGGTTTGGTTTTTGAGAGGAAGAAAGCATCCGAGCGGAGCAGCAACCATCACCGTGTGTCATGGCCTTCCCAGCAGTACGTGCCCATCACATTGGTACCCAACACAGCACAAATGTCTTGGTTGCACACAAAGGATCGATGCCCCCAAGATGTGAACCCAAACTCTTCAACACTCACACCGTCCCCATAGCCCACAGGGGTGCAGGAGAGCCAAGCCAAGCTCTGCAGAGCTGAGACCCTTTACCACCCCAACCTCCTCCTTCAACATCCTGAACCCAACTTTCCAACATCCCGAAGCCCACCATGAATTCCCAGACACAGGATGTCTGCCCAACACTCCAACCCCATGGAGCTCATAGGGAGTGAAAGAAGACAAAAGCCATCATGAGCTGGTTTGGTTTTTTCCTTTTCCAATAGTCTCACTTTATTAGATACCACATCAAGAGAGGACGTTGTGCTGCATGCAGCGGAAGACTGGAGGACTTCTATCCTGTGTAACATCTCCTTTTTCTCTTAACAGTTGTAAACTGAGAGGTTGCTGTGAAATCACTGCATGCAAGTTTGAATGCAAACAGCAGAAGAGACTTTTTGCTCTTGTTTTCACCATTCCCCATCCCTATGTGCATGCTTTATTTACAACAAAAAGAAGTCATTCAGGGCAGGAATTCCCATTGGATAAAGGGAGAAGAGGGTGGCAGAGACAGAGGACCGGGGTTTAGCTCAGTACCAATGGGGGAAGTGGCAAGTTGCACTCCATCTGTATGGGTGGGAAGAGATGCTTTGAGTATCATTTGTCTGAAGGGAAAGCAGGCTGAGTAGGAATGGCAATACAGGACATGGGTGAAGGCGACCTTAAATGCTCCACACACACAAGGGAGACTGGGCTGCTGCAGGTCTGGAATAAACCAAAGAATTGCTTGGATTTTGGCTTTTGAAAGGTAATTGCAGCCCTAGGCCCACATGGCCCCAGTGCAGCTCTGCGCCCAACTGCTGCTCTGAGGTTTTGGCCATTCTGGAGGGTACAATAGCAGCATCCTGCAGTACACCATCACTTCCCAGAGGAGCAAGGGCTCAGGCACAGCTGCATGGGACACAGAGGGAGACAATCCGAAAGAGCAGGGTTGTTTCCATCTGGATCCTCCACAGAGCCTGCACTGGGGCCAGCGTGGCTCAGGGCCCCGAGACCTTGCACTGACTGATGTGGAGTACTGCACAAAAGGAACAGGAATAGCTTCAGGGTCCTCTCCCATTGCACTTCTCCGCATCATGCCCCAAGCAGGCACAGGATGGAGCCCAGGCTGATGGAAGAGCTTCTCCCAGCTCAGTCTGAATGGAGCAGAGGATGCACATGCTGGTTGAGGTTTGCTTTCCCCATGCGTGGTCCATAGGTGGAGAGATGGGGCCGGGGGGAAGCAGACTTCCTTGGAGGAGCAAGCCTGGAGCTGGGCTGGAGTAGGGCTACTCTGCAGTAGTGCTTTGCATGCAGGCATTGGCATCATGCCGTGATGTTGGCATCGCTCAGCCCATAGCCCCACCAACTGCAGCATCCCAGCCCTGCAGAGATGCTCATTGCAGGTCAGCGCTCAGCAAGTTCCACTGGGGGAAAGGTAGGGGGGAAATAATGTCACACATAGGAAAATAACTCCTCCAATTCAAAAGAAAGAGCTCTGCAGCACAGCAGAGCTGAGAACAGGTCACACACCAGCAGACTACAGCAGCGGTTGCAATGGAAGTCATGGGAGAGGAGCATGAACCAAGGGGCTGGGGCTCAGGTTCCATACAACATGCACAACGTTGTTCAGACCAACACTATGTCCCAGTGGTGCTTACTGTGCTACTGTCACCATTCCTAGGCTTGAGGTTGTCCATATACAACAAGGGGTACCAAACCTGATCAGCATCAGTCTGAACACGTCCCGATGCTCCTGCTGTCGGGAACAAATCAAACACCTCCAGGGGCTCATGAAAGCAGGTTTCAGACCGTGAAGCACTGAAGGTTGGAGGTGGAAGACAATGGTGTTTGTGCAGACTTGAAAAGGGAATAAGCAAACAAAAAACCCAAGGTTTGGGAGACCTCTCCCCGTTCCAGCTGTACTTCAAAGCAAGCATCCCTGCACACATCAGCTACTTGGTGGGAAGTGCCATCATCTCCCTCAGCTTCCTTCTTGCATCCGGTAGGGCAAACAGTGGGCAGCAGGGAGGGTGGTCCAAGGAAGGCCCAAGGGCTCAGCTAGTCAGTACTATGTGCTAGGATGTGAAGAGGAGGTAGTCACAAGCTTGAAAGAGGGGTGGGCTCCTATAGCAATGGAGCCATGAGTGGTGGTTGGAAATGAGCACGAACCAACCCAAATCCTGTTTCCCTGCGAGCATAGAGTGGCTCCCTATTTCTCATCATTATCAGCGGATCTTCTCAGCAAAGGATGTACCACGATATTGCTCAAGTGTGCCAAATGAGGACTAAAGCTCAAGCAGGACTCGCAGGATTACATCAGTGACGCAGGCTTTAGCCTAATCACAACACAGATACCAGGCTACGGTTACAACCCACGCCAAAGCCAAACAACTTTTTCATTATTGCAACTGAGGTATCGATATCACACAAGCAGAATGGGCTGATGCTCAACCCCACCGAGAGCGGCCAAGTACATCCCATTGGGAGATGAAGGAGCCATGAGCCAGAGGTGACGGGCTGGAGGAACACGGAGCATCACACACACAACAGGGATGCTACCACGGCGTGCGTGAGACTAGTGAGGAAGAGGAAGAGTCTGAGGGTAACTATTGCTTGACAAAGTTACACAAGGGGGGAATTCAGTGGCACCCGCCCTCCCCCCCAAAAATAAAGGAGGAAGAGAATATATAAAAGATCTGGGTTAGTTTTCCTGTGGAAGTGAGGACAGGGCACAGGAGATGCTCCGAGGAGGCCCTGCGCTGGGACCAGAGGTGTGTAGCAAGGCATGACTGCGCTGGAAGACGGACATCAGAGATCTACAGGGGCTTGGCAGAGGATGGGCCATAAGGGGAGGTTTGGGCAGCAGCTCCCTTTAATCACTGGCAACGTGGTTCTCGTTCTGGAGGGTATGCCAGCGTTCAATCTTCTTGTCCTTGTTCTTCAAGCATTCGTACCAGTGTTTCAAGCGCTCCCCCTTAGCCGTGATGCCGAGCTGACAGCCGCCTGGAAGAGAGGAGATATCGTATTCAGAGGTGATGCTGATGCTCCAAAAATCACTTCCACAGGGACAGATCCCATATTTGCAGCATTTCTTTCCACCTCCTGGATTTAAACTCTTATGGACCAACCAGAGGTTCTGTACCTGCACAGAATACTCCATGGGATGCTGCAGATGGGGCAGCACAGCGACTGTACTCTATGTGACAGCCTCATAAAACACCCAACCGACTTGCATGGTCCCACCTCAAGGCTCCTCATGTGGCAGGTGACCTGCGCATCCCTCTGGTATAGTGAGAACCGTATTGGGTGTCAGGACCATACCCCAAAGAACGGAGACTTCAGCTCACCGATGTAATCATTGGATTTTCCAATGTCGTAATCCCAGACAGAAATGTCCAGTGATTTCTTGGCCAGATCGCTGTGCTTGATATCATAGAAGAACTCCTGCAGAAGGAGAACACCCACATCACCCCAAGCATCCCAGGAAATGACACACAGAAAACGCTGATGAGGAGCAAATGCTCCTTCCCTGTGGCACCTCTCCTCCCAGGATCCATAAACTGAGCTCACCCCCTGTATCTAAGCAAGCACTTTGCTGGTGTCCTATGAAAACAGCACCAGCCACAAGATGGGGATGCTCATCCCACCAACCCCCTGCCAGGGTGACATGGAACTGAGAACAGGATGGTCTCAGTGTGCCCAGTGCTGCCCAGCACCGACCTGGTGAGGTCTGCCATGGTAAAGTCATTCCTGGGTGCAGAAGGGGGGAAAGGAACCAAACCTCAGGGAGTTTGTCTTCCACCTTCACACACAGCAGTAATTAGCCAAGTTCATTTAATCACGCAAATAAGACAGATCCATCCTTACCTCATTAAACTCAGGATTCAATGTTTTCTTCTTAATCTGTGTCTTGTGCTTGGCCTTTTTTCCCATGTCAGGTTTCAGCCAACTGGGGGCAATAGAAAACAGCTCAAAACTCAAGTGCAAGAACAGTGGAAGCTAAAAACCCCTGAGGTTTGGGGCTGGGAAAAGCAACTGAAGCTATTAACAAAGGTATTGGCCAGCCTAGCTCCACACCTTCTCATACCATCTAAACCAAATGGCAAATAGAAAACCCGGCCAGGAACATGAAATGGGGAGAAAAATGGCAAAACTAGCCCATTGGCAAGAGCGGGCAGAGCGGTGTGTTCAGCTGGGGCAGGTTATTCTGGGAAGAATTAGGGGCTTTGCAGCCTGGTTGTGGTCCCAGAACTATGTTGCAGGCTTGGCATCAATTAGATCTATGTTGGAAGTTGGTGTTGAATCAGGAAAGCATCATCTTTGGCTCGTGGGAATGGGAAAGGTAAAGAAAACCGGAGGGAGCCTGAGGAGAACGGCTCAGTAGCACTGAGCTACAGAGAGATGCGCAGAATGCTCAACGGGAAGGTTATTGAGGGAGTTTTAGGGAGAACAGAGGTTTGTTCTGAAGAGAAAACAGCAGTGAGGCCCACAACCAGGAATGGCTGCAGGGCCCTCTCCATGTCACAGCTTATGAGGTTTGAGTTAAAACCATCTGTTTTCCCCATGTTCACAGGAGCCACATGACAAGCACCGCTGCTTGGGGAGAAGTGCTCCATGTCACAGCAGAGCAACACCAGCACGAACCACACAGATACCACTGCCTGCGTTCATCAGGGTGCAGCAGGGACACAGGACAGGGACAGGCACAGCAGGACAATCCTGGACTCCCACCCACAACCACTGTGTGAGCCCATAGCACAGCAAGTGAAGCACAGGCTCCTCATTGTGCATGGAGGAACATCAAACCACCCCTGCCCTGCTGCCATGGTGGGTCAGAGCTAGAGAGAAGGTCCTCTTGTCCTCCAGCTCTGCAATGGGTGTTGGGTCTGGGCATTAAGGAACCTATGGGGAGTGGATGGAGCCAAGGGCTGGGTCAGCCTCACTTAGCTTCAGCCGTGGTGGAGCATTACCACCTTGCACAGCATCGCTCCTGTGTGAGGTCTCATGGTGCTTGGGAAACGCTCTCCCTCCACTGCTTTTGGAAGGAGCTCTCAGCCCACCAACTGCTCCCCAAGGACACTGGGTACCTCCATGCCCACCCAGTGCCACACTAAAGCCATCCCCAGCTCCCACTTACAGCTTAACGAAGGGGTCTGAGTATCCATTGGCATCCATCGCTGCCAAGTGCACGCAGCGGACGATGCCGACAATCAAACCACCCTGCTGGGTGCTGTACATGAGGGACACGAGGATCTTGCCACGCTCCTCTATATCCCCACCACGATCTACCTGCAAGAGGAAGCAGCCAGAGATGGGGACATGGGGGCTGAGCAAGGAAGATCATCAACTGCAGAGTAGGTGAGATAAGAGGGATAAAAGGGAACCCTGTATCCCCATGAGGGGGGTCATACAGGAGGTGATGGGTGAGCATGTTGCTCTCTAAGGACTCTTACCTCCTCTTCGTACAGTGCCATGCCACGGGATGTGCCGGTTGTTCCAGTACGCTTCATCTTGGATGGGGAAGGGGAAAGAGAGACTTCAATGAGTGAATGCACGTGGAGAGGCACCATCCTATGGCAAAACCAACCCCAGAGGCCCAGCCCAGCTCTTTCACTGGACACAGGAGTGGAAGGGGCTCAGGTATGTCCATCTGCTCCATCAACCTCTACCTTAGCAGACACAGCACTTCACCCACAGCATTGGGGAATGGAGGCCCACAGACACAGCAACCAGCTCACTCCTCCGGTTTGACGTAGACCACCATTGGCCAACAACATCAGCAGATCTGCGACCAAAGAGGTCCCAGAATCACTTCCCACCACGCTCGCATCTCCTAGACTTCATGTGTCACATGAGCCCACACAAGTGAGAATCCAAGTCCTCAAGATGCCACTGAAGTCGGGCACCTGAAGCTCTGGGCTGGTTCCAGCTCCAAGCTCATCACTAACTCCCTCACATGCTATTTGCTATCAACCTCAACATTACTGGTAGCAGCAAGGAATCTCACAGGGACTCACTGGTATTACTCTCTCCAAGCAGATATTGAAGTTCTTTTTCTGGTTGGCTTTGATTTTCTTCAAGGAAACTCGAGTTTCTCCAATAAACTCATTGTGGCCAAATTTGTCTTCATCACACACAGAGATCCTGAAGGGAAGGGGAAAGGTGAACATCAATCAGGCTGGAGCAGTGCCTGATTTCCTGTATTGGTAGTGCTCAGGTGTTGACCAAAGCACCACCAAAGCCTCCAGTCACCTGGCTCTCCTCTGACCAAAAGCATCTCTATGGTAATAGTAATGCTAATAACTTAATATTAAATGACAGGGTTGAAACGGTTTTCTCTTTAAAAGGACCGTCAAAATCAGCACACGTTCACATGAAGCATGCTGATTTTAACCAAAACCTCTGCATTTCCTACCAACACCCACATTTTGCTGCCAGTGCCCTCCTGAGAAAGGCTAGCTTGTGATGCCCCATGCAAGAAGACTCGTGGTCCCCATCCCACCCCATTGTGTGATGTCTCAGCTCCTCTGCTTGCCTGAGGGTTTTCCTTTGCATGTCCTCATCCGTGATGCCGTGGTACACCAGGGTCTCATTCCACACAGGGTTACGGGTGTTGCGCAGCGTCTTCGTCCTCAGCTTATTTGACTACAGCATCAAACCAAAACCAAAACATCATAATCACAACCCTGACCTTCTCCCCACCTAAACTTCAGCTCCTGGCAGAGTGTAAATTAGATGCTCCATCACTTCTGGCTCACAAGAGATGGTTTGACTGGGCTCTGCAGGACATCACTGCTGCCTGCTGAGGCTGTCGCACCGGTGAGCCATCAATTCCAGGTGAGCATCACTGACCTGACAGGGTAGACCTTTATACAAGCACATAATAAAGCACCTCAGCCTCCTGCGGTGACCAGGGCAGGCTTCATCACCCGGCTTTATTCACTGCCTGCGATCTAATCCCTCAAGGACACTTGTACAAGGAAAAGTTGCACAAGGCAACAGCGCGGGGCTTGGGTAAGGGCTCTTGTGGTCTAAAGGAGATGTGGGAAATGAGGAGCTGTGCTGTGTGTTCACAGAGACAGATCACCAAACAAGAGAGCAATGGAAATCAAAGCATCTCCCAAGGTCACAACACTTGGATTTACTCTGCACAAGAACAGAATGTCCCCACACATAAGGAAAACCTGTAAATATCAACTCAAAGAGACAGGAATCCCAGACAGGGACCTTAAAGCTCATCCAGTTCCAATGCCTGCCATGGGACACCTTCCACTAGAGCAGGGTGCTCCAAGCCCTGTCCAACCTGGCCTTGAGCACTGTCAGGGATGGGGCAGCCACAGCTTCTCTGTGGTTTTATTATCAGTTTTCCCCCTTCTTTTACATTTAGTTCCTCTGTTGTTCCTCCACGGCTCTATTCAGAACATGCTGCATCTTCAAAGCAAACGGATGGTTCAGACTCCGGTCATAGCTAGAATTATTGTCAGATGTTTGGTGATGCACTGACAGTGTCACCTCCTCTGGAACTCCCCTTCATCCCTAAAGCTCATCCCTGTCCGCCGGATGAGCCCTTCCTTGGGTGTGGGAGAGCACCTGCAAGCACCATCACTTTTCAGAGATGCTCCCCAGGTAAAACAGCAGCAGTGAGTGACTATGCAATAAAACAAAGGGCAGAAAGTGATGCGAGGAAGGGACCTGAGGAGGCTTTGGGAAAGCTCTGCTCCATCCCCAGCCCAAAACGCACCAAACCAGGTAAGGCCTCACCTTGCTGGCTCCAGGCAAGAGGTGCAGTTTGACGTAAGGATCCGCCAGGCCATTTGAGTCCATTGGTTTTAAGCCCTGAAAGATAATAAGGAAAGAATGGTGCAGGAATCCTCTATAAGTAGAGCCAGGGAAGAGAAAGCAGTACCCACATAGTAACTGAGCAAAGAGCAACCTCTGCCAGTGGCCATGCTGCTTCCATCCCATTGCACTGGGAGCTGGGACCCAGATGGGCTTAAATTGGTGAAAGAAGGGGAAAAAAGAGGCACTTACTTTGGCCTTGATGAGGGTGCAGTGCAGGGAGCTGTTATCCTGGTCATAGAGCAGGCTGAACTCCAGCGCTCCCAGGGTAGCTGATGGACAGACAGAGGAGGAGGTGGAAACAGGCCCTCGTTACAACCCCAGCCAACAACTGTGTGTAATCAGCTCCGATTAGTAACGATTAGAAGGATTTGTGGTTCAAATGGAAAAGCCATTTAGTACACATGAGACTGCTGTCATCAGCCAAACTGCTGCACACAGATCCAGCCGGACCAGAGGGCTTTGGTCATCAGAGCTTTGCAGTGGTAGAACAGCCCTTTTTGGGGCTTTTGACTTCAATATTCCAAAGGCAAAGGAGGATGTAACCCATCAAACCCTTCTCAGGGCAACGCCAACCCAGAACTCAGGGGTCAGCATCTCCTCCCAAGGCTTGGGGCTTGGTGTTTTGCCCCCATTTGACTTGTTGGAAAGCAGCTCACGCTTGTCTTCACTGGAGCCTGAACCACCCTGTGTCACAGCTCAGTGATTTGGTGCAAAACCTATTGAAGATCCTATGAGCTGCACTGAACTGAATAGAGACAACCTGTGGGACACATACCCTGGCTCCAAGCAGCATTCCCCAAGCACACCCCCTTCCAGAGACCCACAACCTTACAGTGTGAGCCACAACCCTGCGGCAACCACCTCAAAATCCCAGTTTTCCCAAAGAAACCTCTTCCTCCCCTCTGGGTACATACTGCCTTCATCGGAGTCGTAGCTGTTGGCATCCTCCTCCTCTTCCTCCTGGGGCTGCTGCCGCTGTGGGGCTGCAGACACCGGCTGGATGGGAGATGCCTGTGGGATGCTGGATGCCGGTGCCATGGCTGATGGCTGTCGTGCCAGCCTCTCCTCCCTGGCAGAGGGTACGGTGTAGCCCGCTGCTCGCTCCTCCCTTGCTGCAGCCCGGGCCATCTCCGGGGGTCCCAGTGATGGGCTCGCTGCAGGAGGGACCCCATTAGCCCCCGGCACACTCTGTGCCCCCCCAACCCCTTGCAGGCAGCTGGATTTACCTTGTCTCTCTGGGAACCGGCCTGCCGCACCGGGACTGGGTCTTCCCGCTGCCGGTGGTGCTGGGATAGATGCAGCATCATCAGGGCACTCACCTCTGTCCCTCCATCCCCGATCAACCCAGCCCCTCGTAGGGGGGACCCTGCCCATGGGTGTCCGTCCCCCCCCGTGGATGAGCATCCTGGCTGCATCCTCAGCGCATCCTACCTGAGGGCGCTGCTGGTCCAGGACCGGGAGCGGGGCTAGCAGCCGTTGGTGGGGGTGGCCGTGGGGCTTGCATGGAATTGGTTCTTTTAACGCCTGCAAGGAGAGAGAATGGAGAATCAGCAACAGCCCCCGGGGGCTTTGCCTGTGTTGAGGAGGGGGTTAGAGCTGGAACTGGCCAGGGAAAGGCAGTAGAGAAGAGAGGTTTGGCTGATGTGTTGGAGGCGGCTGTGATAACAGCTCAGCCACATATGCTTTTGGGGTCAGGGTTGCAGGGAGTGTGTGTGCAGCCTGAGCTGGACCAGGGAGCATCGCATGAGGGGACCCCATGCTGCGCTGGTGCTGATCTGCCTGCAAAAGGGGGAGACAGGAGAGCTGGAACAAGGAGGGTGGATGAGGAAGAAGGATGTACATGGGTGCTGCCAGGCACTGGTCCGAGCTGGAAGCTGACAAACCCATGAGCATCACTGCAACGTTATCACACCCCGTCCTCCAAACAGCAGCAATGCCTTAGAACCACCCCCTGCACAACATCCCCCAGGGTGCATGCACAACCCAAGGCAGAAAGAGTTACCTACCCAAGCACAAATCAAACCACCAGCTTGCCCAGGAGCTATTATCCCACTATCCTGCCATTGAATATTCCTTTCTTTCTCAGGGAATTAAAGAGGATTTGGCCATTTTCCAGCCCTTTTTAACTGCATCAGCTAAATGTGCAAGCTCAGCTCTTAGATGAAAAGTGGTCACTGCAACTGCCTCTGCCCTTCTTGGAGGTATCTCCAGAGGATTTGGGCACTGCTGAGCCCTGTCAGCCACCGGTTCCTATCACAGCCATTTACAATAGCTTGGAGCACATCAAGTGCTCCTGAAACAAGAAACGACATCCCCATCCAGCAAAGCACCAGCACCCGCAGGCACATGTCTGCTCCTTCAACAGCTCCTCAGAGGACACGTGCCCACCCCAGCAGTGACAGGGCGGCATCGCAGCATGAAGGATGCTTCTACTTCAGCATCCCAACTTGGTTGCATTTCATCTCTGCTTAAAATTAGCCTGGTAAGCACGGAGCCCACTCCTCTCTTCACTTACAGCTCTCACATCATGCATGTGGCTTCTCAAATTCATGACTTTGCGTGAGCCATAAGGTGCCCCTTTGCAGGGAAAAGCATCGCAGGATCCCTGGGACAGGGATCTGCCTTCATGCATTGCCCTGATGCTGCCAACACTCCTGACTTCACCACCACCAAACCCCACAGAGCAGTGGAAAACGTTGGTACCAGCGTTCTGCAGCGCTAAAACCCTCAGCATCACTTAGCACTGCACCCTCACAGGGCTGTTGGCTTTGTGCTCCCCAGGCCCCTCCTTGCACAGAGGCACACAGCAGAGCAGCTCTCACCAGGGCTCCTGCTGACCCCGCTCTCGGCAGCGTAGTCGCGGCTCTCGGTGTCCCCACCGGCGCTCTCGCTGCCGCACGGGCCCTGCCTGCCCTCGCCTGCCTTGCGGCCGGGCGCAGCGTAGCTCCCCCGGGCAGCCGCTGTGGCATCACTGCCTGCAGGAGAGGGATAAAGGCTGCAGTGAGGTTCATATCCCAACCATCCACCCCCAGCCCCGGCCCCGGGGAGCAGCCGCTTGGGTGATGCCCAACCGGGGTGTCGGGATGAGGATG
This sequence comes from Forpus xanthops, assembly GCA_032466535.1. Classification (NCBI taxonomy): domain Eukaryota; kingdom Metazoa; phylum Chordata; class Aves; order Psittaciformes; family Psittacidae; genus Forpus; species Forpus xanthops. The sequence continues at coordinate 20,926 of JASSUY010008176.1, read as the reverse complement.
GGTACAGCCGCTGCAGCATCACCCCCAGAGCACCATCCAGCACCTATGTAGCAGCACCATCAAACCTGCACATGGTGTTTGGGAAAGGGCACAGCAAACCGTGGGATACCATGAAACACAAGGGTCCCACAGAGGAAAACAACCTAGAACCATCCATCAACTGGTCCTCAGTACATATCAAACCCATGATTCATTACAGCTCCAGGTCCCTGGGACAGGGGGGTTGCATTTTCCTTTTGCTGATCATCTTCCATTTATTAGCAAGGCCATGGTGACAGCTGCCTTTGCCTTTCACTTCCATCCACCAGCAGCGGCCATCCCAGCAGATAAATCCAAGCCACACACTCCAGGGTGCTGAGACCGCTTCACAGTGATAAATTGCAGCCCACAGACACAACGGGAAAGGTCTCAGTGCTCACCTGGCTTGTGCCAGACACTGGAGGTATAAATCTTTGCTGTGACATAAATGGGATGTTTATCCTTGGCTGGGCTCTCAGGGTCACCAGGCGCAAGGAGAAAGTGAAACGCAACAGATTGGAGGTGGAGGAGAGGAGAGGGGTAGAGATGCTGCGATGCTGAGGAGGAAGGGACTGAGCATCCCCCACCAGGAGCCCCGTGGTGCACAAATAGCAATGCCATAAGGAATTTTCCAAGGGAGCTTTAGGAAAATCATGGGCATGTCACAAGCATGCTGACAGGAGAGAACTGACAAACCCTCCCCAACTGGTAGCATAATAAAAGCAGCCTTTTGTGGAGCGGGGAAGCTTAAGGGCACCAGCGACCATCATGATTAAATAGTCTTAATTAAGTGGCTTCCCCAACTGCTGCTGCATGGGAAGATGAAGATCATTACTTGGCACAACCAGGCTGGGCTCAGCTGGAGCTCATCACCAACACTGAGCTGAGGCCAAACCTGTGTACCCCCCATGGGTAACTCCAATGGGGCTCACCCTGACACCACCGCTCCCCCAGACGTGTAGGGTACGTCCCCATTGCAAGCAGTGCTGCAGGATGGAGGCAGCATGGATCAGCACAGGGCCCTGCCCACAGCCCTGCCTGCATCCAAGCCCCAGGCAGCCACCACTGGGACATCAAGCACAGCCCTGGGAACCAGCCACTAAATCCTCCTCTGCCCCACAGCCATCAGCCAGGGGGGTATTGCTGTGAGAACTGACCCTGGGCTGAAGGAAGGGTGGGATGGAGGGACTGCTCTGCCCCTCGCTGCCTCCTCCACACAGCCAAGGAAGGAGAGAGGAAGAGGAAGGTTTGCATTGCAGTCACTGGGCTATTCCAGCCAGGAGCAGCCGGTGTTGGAGGGGGATGAGGTAATCTCATCGCCTCGGTACTCTGATGCCAAACTGGAAACAAGGGCTTCCTCAGAATTAACTCCCAGCCACACAGCCTGTCTGGGAGCATCCCTTCACCCGGCTCCTGCCAGTGCTGGCAGCAGTGTTTGCAGGATGCGGGTCTGGAGCATCACAGGTTAGAAGGGTGAGGAGCATGGCTTTGCCCTGGTAAGCAGGAGGCACTGATTGCTGCTGCCTTACACAGCCCTCTCGCTCAGCATCATTTGGATGTGCCCTTGAGGGTCTGTAAATGCTGAAGAGAGCAAAGTGTAACCATAAAACCCTATTGCTCCGTCCTCACCTTGCTCTGCTGCACATGCAGGGCACAGCATCGGGAGCTGCAGCAGGGGAAACCCAACATCACCAGCTCTGCTGCTCCATCCCTCACTAACATGAAGCCCCTTGCAAGCTTCCTAAAGTTTCCAGGGGAGGTTTTCTAAGGACTACCATTAAATAACCATAAACCACCTTCCAATCAGCAGCAGGAAACACCACCTACGAGGCAATTCAGCTCAGCACTTCCAACCACAGCGCTTCAGCCCAGGCGTGTGCAGTAGGTGGGGAAGCCCCAGAATAACTCTGTCCTCAGGCGATGGGCAGCAGCAGCAAGGAGAGGTCCCACTGCTGCCTCCCATGGGAAACCCTGCGGGAAAACCCCTCGGGGACAGGAGGGAAGGAGAAGGGGATGCTCAGCACCGAGCAGCGGCATGGGGAGGGTGCGGATGCCGGTGCTTACCATCGGAGTCCTGCTCGGCTGCGGGCCTGGCGTCCGCCTGGCCTTGGGGGCACAAATAGAGCGAGAAGTGGTGAAGCTGCAGCCCACCCGCCCCACCAGCACCAACCCGGGATGTGTCACTGCTCTTTCCACAGCTTTCCTTATTGATCCGTATTTTCCTAGGCTTCTGCATCACCGTCCACACCCGGGCACTGCCTGAACCCCCAACCGGGCTCCTCATACCCACCCAGCACTGATTTATTAAAGGATGTCCCTGCAAACCCGATCATCCTGACTTGGATGGCCCAAATGAAAAGGCAGAGGGCAGCAGAGCCAGGAGCCCTCAGCTCCACAGCTGCTCTGAATGCTTTTTGGTAGGGCTTGTCTTTGTTAATAATGGAAGGAGACCCAACACCCCTGCTCCTTGCAGTGAGAGTCAGCATCTGCTGTCACCTACCTCTGGTGGGAGCACGGGATGGGGCTTTCTGGTCCTGGATGGGTGGCTCAGATGGGCTGGCTTCACTCGGGGCTTGTGGTCCCTTGTTCTTGCTGATGGGCATCGGCTGGGGCAGCATTTGCTTGGGCAAACCCTTGAAGAACCAGGCACCAGAGCGCTTCCATACCTAAAGGGGGAAGCAATGGGCTGGAACACGTCCTGTGGGGATGCTGCATGCAGACCCTGCAGTCCTCATCCCCTGCATCACTGTGGTCCCCCTCCAGCAGAAAACAGGGAGCAGATGCACTCCCATATCCCCCTGCCCTGCAGCCACAATGCTAATGAATAAACTCTTCATCTTTAGCATCTGTAGACGGCAAGGAGCTGATCTCTGGCCCCAATGGCCTCTTCAACCCCAAGACTTTGTTTTCAAGAGCAAAATAAAGTAATTTTACATGGAAAACAAGCTCATCCCATAAGAACCAGACTCAAGCAGCTGGGCAAGGCTTAGGGGCGCTGGGAGACAGGCTAGGAGTCTCTGTGAGCATCCCCCAGTCTGGAGCTGGTCCCAACACGGAGGTCTGGGGTTGGGAGCATGCACAGGATGAAACCAAGGGAGGAGGACCATGGTGGAGCACCAAGGATGCCACACTCACCTCCCGCTGCTCGGAGCAGATCTTGCAGAGCCAGATAGCGTGGGGCCGGCTGTTGGTGGTCTCCACCCCACACTTGGTGCAGACGTTCTGCAGAGAAGCCAAATGGTTTCTGGATGCCATCAAAAGGTACCACCACACCAGCACCAACCCCTCGGGAGCATCACCTTAATGAGAGCTGGTTAACAGCAGCTCCCCCAGCCGGGGACTGCAGATGGATGTCCCTTTGTGCCATGAGCAGTGGGATGCTGACAATGGACCCAAAGAGCAAGGTGCCCAGTTTGCACTGCAGGCTGTCTATGTGGGTCCGGGGGCACAGGGAGAGCTCTCACCTTCTTGCAGTCCTCGCACACAACGCAGGCAGATCCCCGTGGGCCCAGCTGCTCCCCACAGAGGATGCAGCGGTTCACCCCGTCCCCCAGCACGCTCCGACGCATGTCCTCCAGCCGGGTCATGAGGCGCCTGGAAGGAAGGGGACAGAGCCATCGGGAAAGGCACCGTGCAGCAGGGATGCAGGGATCCCGCTGCCTTCAAACAGCGATGGGAATGCAACCAAAGGAAAAGACATACCCCAGGGGACATGTCCAAGTGTTGTATTCCCCTATAGCTTTACACACAGCATGACTACTGACTGCCAGAGAGCAGGTACCAGCCCCAGCTCCCACATACATAAAATCCACCTTTGCATGGGTTGGGTGCCCGTGAAACTGCTTTCTTCCCAAACGGAGCCTTTCCACCCAATCCCAGCAACTGCCTATGGAAAAGCTGTGAGAAGAGGTCTTGGAAGGGCTCTGGCAGGAGGACTGGATGAATCAATTCATTTTCTCATTTTCTACGTAAATATATGACATACAGTTTACTTTACAGAAACTCTTAGCCCTTTGAGCAAGATGTAAATAGCCCATTGGAGAGAAGGCTGTAAAAGCACATCTGCTTCCTGCAAAGGGAAGGAAAACCCCAGTTAAACAGCCTCTATTGCAGTGGCAAAAGCAGTTTGTGAAGCCAGAGCAGGAGCGAGCTGCCCGTGGAGCATCCGAGAGCTGGCGATGCTCAGTTAACCCAGAATCCTGGCCCTAAAAATAGCACCAGGAGGGGAAACTGATGCATTATTTATGCCATTCAGTGAGGAAAAGAAGGAACGAAGAAAGGGACGAGGAGGAGACCCAGGCCCACCATAGAGAGCATCAGCCCCTTGCCCTCGGCAGCCTGACCCCAATGTGACACAGCCGCTAATGCACCGTGCCATAAAAACCACCTAATATCTAAAAGACGTCTCCCCACGTGTCTGCTGACAGCTTCAGATTTAGGGCAGCTCAGCTGCCAGCACCTCTGAGTCTCTCATACATAATATATGAGCTGCCCATACAGTGGGTGCCGCTGCGGTTGGTCTCCAGCTGCCCGCAGGATGGCCAATATCCCATAGACCGTATGTGGAAAAGCGGCGGTGGTGATGTACATGGGTGCTTGATGAGGGAGAAGCAGCAAGAAGGAAAAACCAAGGCATCGTGGAACATGCAGCCTATTACAGGTCATAAAATGCCCCGTTGAAGCTCGCTGCAGTCAACAGGAGCATCTTGAAGCGCTCCCACTAAGTCAAGCTCCATGATTTACGTTAGCCAACCAAAGCTGTGCTATTGTAGCATCTTGATTAAGTGGAAGATGCCTGTCGTGCTAAAACCCACTGGAGAATTCCCCATTCCACCTTATGCAGGGGCTGATCCCCCTAAGCTCAAGGGTTGACGATGAGGAGATGCCTCCTGACAGCTCTTAATCAACCTGCAGCCCATTTCCAAGGAGGCAGGAAAGCCAGGCTGGGCATGCAGCGGAGCCAGACATCAGGAGGAATCACTGCTTTCACAGCTACGGTGTCACCAGACAGCAGATGGGTGAGCCTGTAAGTTCCTTCAGTCTTCACAGCCTGAAGTCTCAGCAGCAACATGACCACGAGCTCTCTAAATAGAGCAACTCTGCTTCTCATCCTTTTGCTGAGAAATAACATCCTCAGACCCCAGCAAGGCACTTCAATGCCTTTCCCCATTGGTCTTAATGGGGAAGAGATCTGCTGGTCTAATTCCCTACTCTGGTGTTATTCCAGGGAGATGGAGCTCATTTCAACACCTACTCACTGCTTTGCAGATCACAGAATCTCAGGCAGGTTTTGAGTTAGGAGAGACCTTAAAGCTCATAGATGATTTCTTCCTATGGGACAAGTCAGTTGCAGAGCCACCATCTGCCCTTGGTGCCTTCCCAATCTCTGCACCCTGCTGCAAACACTGGAACCCAGAGAGCTGCATCATCCCACAGACCCCCAGCCAGCAAAGAGCAGTCTTCCAATTAAAACCTGGAAACTGGCTGCTCCCCAAGCATTTCTTATTTAAATGAAGTGAATCATAGCGCCGTTGCTCAATGCCAACGTCCCACATGCAACACAGGGTCCATGCAAAGAGCCCCCAACAGGAAACAACCGCAGCATCCATCTCCTGTCACTGCGCGTTGCTCCCACCTCAACGGGAGCAATGTTCTGGGGGCAAACCCTTTCATTTCCTAGCAGCAGAGCACATGCACAAGCCCCATATCTTTTATCCCCCCCTCCCACTGCGCTGCAAGAGCTCTGCTCCAGGAGCAGCAGCTTCCAACTGGAAATCTGCAAGCCCAAACAAACTTATTATAGAAACTAGAACAAATGGCACAATCAGAGGGGGGGGGGAAGCTTTTGCATTTAAAGAGATTCATTATTTAGCTGCAATTTCTTTCCCAGTCTCTCATTTACCAGAAGCAGCTCCTTAAGAGGGTTTTTAACCAGTGGAAGAGCTGGAGCAGTCGGTACACACACGTGTGGCACCAAACGAAGCACATTTGCCTAATTAAAACACCCATTGAAGCTGAAGAAAATGGGCTTTTTTATCCCCAATTCAAAAACTGCCATGAGAGGACTGGATAAAGGGCTGTGATTCGAGTCCTGGTGTGAAGCAGGCACAAGAGGGCAGGACTTGGGAAAGGGGTATTACACTGAAACCCATGGGGACCTCGTGCTTAAAGTGAAAACGGAGCAAAAAGCCCACGTTTGGTGTTGACCCCATCCAGAACCACCCTATGTGCATGCCAAAGCCCCGCACGCGTGCTGTTCTCCCACTGCTAACCAAAGAGATGCCCTGTTCTTGGCCAGGTTCTCCCAAAAGCTTTTCCTCTCCCCTAGATATAACTTTCCCCCTTGTTTTTAGTGCACACACAGAGCCATCCACTTCATCCCTCTCCCTTGCACGTCTCTAGTGCTGCAGCAGCATCTTTCTTGCCATTACAAGCACTTCAAAGTGCCCATCCCTGAGGCCTCTCTAACTTCAAAGAGAAGGAAAAAATGCTTCAAATTGTTAAAATATGGGAGAAAAAAAAAAAACAACCAAAAGAGGGGTAATTGAAGGCAGTAGCCAGGAGCTGGCTAAGCCAAGCATCACTGCTCCTGGAAACAGCCCTGCGGAGAGCAAGAGCATCCATCATCTGCCAAAGAAGTATGAGTTAGGAATGATGGAAGCAAGATAGGAGAACGGGGCAATACGCTGTGTCTGAAATGCTTAACATGCACCTGAGATAATGGCAATAAACCAGGCCCCTGGGAACACGGCATCTGCCTGGCCTCGTAAATATGGTTTGGTGGCAGAGAAACGAGAGGGCCATGGGAGACCTCCCCTGCTGTCACCTCCTGCCTGCACCAAGGAGCCCCAGCGCAGGCAGGGGAAGAGCTGCCAACACCTCCCATGGGTGCAGGCAGGCAGAGGGTCTCACAGGGGCTGAGGGACTGCTTTAGGCTGGGGTGAATCCTAAATGGGATAAACTCCCAATGCTACAACACGGGCGTTTTCCCAGCAACCCAAAGAGGGACAGAGAGTCCCTGGCACGAAGTGCTGATGATCTGGGGAAACAAGACTTCACAGCAGGGCAGCACAAGAGTTGGTTGTGTTTAAATATTCATTGCCACTCTCAGAAATGAATGGCTGAAGACGCACCTAATGGCTTTTAAATAGCGTCGGGGAGGACGTTGAGTGCAGCAAAGAACTGATGCAAGGGGTGGGAGAAGGACCTGATGCAGGGCACCAAGAGCGGACTCAGCCTCCACTTGCATGGCAAAACAGGAGCTGAAGTAAAACACAAAGGAGGTCACAGAGTGCCTCCAGAAGGAAGCACTGCCTTGCCTCCGTGGGGAAATGGTGCGCCTTAAAGGGCTGAATATTAAATTAAGGCTAAATGTAATGGTTTAAAAGAGGCAAGAAAAGAAGCCAAGCTGCAGATTAAATAAACCATAATTCAAATCAGGATGAAAAATCAGAAGTCATTTTCTGCCCTTGCAAGCGCACGGGTAACCAAAGGTAAAAGCATGAGCTGAGCTTTTTGCAGATCGACTTTCAAAGCTCATCCTCCACCGAGAGCCCTATGAAGGAAAGATGCCCACAAAGGTCAAGGTATTCACGCGCTTCAAAGTATCCCATGCTAGCACATCGTTCCATGGGCTCGCTGCCTCGTGTGATGTGTTACAGGTAGGCTCATCCCAGTCTGAGGAATAAGAGAGGGTGCAGAAACCCAAGCAGCTTGTGAGCTGCCTTCTGGCTGTGAATGAACCTCATCTCTTCTAGAAGCTGGCATCTCAGGAGACGTTTCTGTCTGCCTCCACCAGCTCCCCTGCCCTTCCCAGCCCCTGCATCTATTTTTGTGCTGTCTGAACACAAGGAAAGAGGTACCAGCCTGTGGGCCCCAGAGAGCATCTCTGCTGCCGGCCACCGGGGTTAATGACTTAATCCTCTGGGATCAAGATCAGCCATCTGCTCCAGCTTTACGCATGTGCCATCGCTGCAATAAGTAGCCAAATTAAAATGCAGCCCTGCTTGATAGCTGGTGCTCTTGGAGGAAAGACGAGAGGCTATGACCCACAGGGAGACAGCCACAGCATTGCTCTTTGAGAGGGGACTGGAGGGAAGGGAATGGCTGCAGTCAGGCAGGGGCAGAGTGGGATGCAATGTGTCACATCAGCCTTGGAGATCCAGCTCCGTGCCATGAGGTGCTCCCCAGAAATGGCAATTTCTAATTTTGGATGGATTTTAAGATATTTCCTTTGATGCCGAGAGCACGATGGAACCTCATCGGGCAGCAGAGCAGCCTCGATGGGTTAGTGAGAGCACCCAGTTAGAAGTATATAATAGAGCCAATTAGTGCCCATCATCAGCTTGGAGGCATGGGCTCCTCATGGACCGCAGCTGCAGCATCACCACCACAGCAGGAGACAGCACAGAGAGACCCTCCCAAGCATGAGCCCAGGCCAAGCAGAGCAGGAGAAGGAACAGGAATGGATCCATCCATTCTCCAAGTCCACACTGCCCTCCGCTCCTGCTGCCAGCCAACTTTCAGTTCCTGTGCTCCTAAACTAGCCCAAAGGATTATCCTAATCCCCAGACAGTTGTAAAGTCCTTCATGAACTTGCACTCTGTCACTGTTTAAGATGATTTCAGCTCCTATTATCCTTCTCTGTGCTACCAGACAGCGACCCAGGCAAAATGAAAACACACCCCAAAGTGTCCCTGTCCTCCAATCCTCATCAGCATCCAGCCCACGTTATCCCACAGGCCTCCATCCATCCCCAGCGCTAAAAATACCCTTTTGCTAGATTAATTTGAGCTGGGTTTGACACAGAGACCAATTCCACAAACATCTTCCCAACAAGCAGCATCGATTTGTTCTCACCCTGCCCTGGCTGGCCGAGGTAAGGGACTCATGGGACGGCGGATACAGGAGAGGGGACGTGAGAGGGCAGGAGACGGATGGCATTATATCCGGGGGGAATTCGAAGCATGAGGAGGTTCATTTGCAGCCAGATGGAGACTTCATGGTTGCTCAAGTATTATACATAAAGCTCAAAGGCACACAAAACCACAAGACAACTCCAAGTATTTACCACATGTTCCCCTTTGGAAGGTACATTCAGTTCATGTAAGCTATTCCTTATATTAACCCAAACCAGGTTTTTAATGGATCTTCCCTTTTTTTAGCTCACACTACAGAAAATCAGGCTTTCTGAGAGCACCTCCATAGAGCAGCCTCTCTGACCAAGAGATGCTCCACCATTGCATCCTGCTGGAGACCACCCTGGCAAACCCATATTCCTCTTTACTATAAGGAGCTATCCCGAACAATGTCCGAGCAGCTCCTGAACGGGTGATCCTGTACGAGACCGACACAGACACCATCCCTATGTCTGTAGCTGCACATCCGACAGCTCCTGTTGTGCAAGCCAACGAACACAAAGGAGTTGGCAAAGCTCCTGCTTCGCCTACACACAGGAGGCGAATCAGCTGCGCCTGCACATCCGCCAGCCCTCCCCTGCTCTACTCCGAGCAGGCACCAAGTCCTCCACCGGCTTCTTCATGAATGAGGATGAGAGAACCTCCTCCAGCTCGGGTAACGAAGGGAGAGCTCCTGCACGTTTGCAAACAGCTGCAGCAGGGCACGATGCAGAAGAAGCTCTCTCCCCCCCACTGCTAAAGTTGAGGTAAGCATAAGCCAAAGAGCATCATCACATTGGAGAGCGCTTCTTATCTTGTAAATGGGCAAAGCTGGGAAAACGCTGGTTGTAAGCACTTTCTGGGAATGAATCACTGCCATTCATAGCGGCTTTCACCTGCTTTCTACTAGAAAGTCAGGAGAGGAAAGCAGGGAATGTTGGAACGTAAAGCTGGGGTGCTGCCCTGAACCCAGGGAGCAGCACATCCGTGGGGCACATGCTGAGCCCAAGGCAGTCTCTGTCTATGCTGCTCACGAACCTGCTCCCAACAGAGTAATTCTAGAAACAAGTACGTGAATCCATGACTTCTGAGGCCATGGGTGCAGCCGGAGCACCCTGGGGCTGCATTGCAAACACAGTGTTTGAGTGTTACCACGCAGATGGGGTGATGGATTAAAGCTTTCTGGGCACAGGCAGGTTAGAGAAACCCAGCCTGGTTTGCGTGGGAAGGGACCTTAAAGCTCCTCCAGCCCCAACCCTTGCCATGGACAGGGACACCTTCCATAGAGCAGCTTGCTCCAAGCCCTGTGTCCAACCTGCCCTTGAGCACTGCAGGGATGGGGCAGCCACAGCTCCTCTGGGCACCATGTGCCAGCGCCTCAGCACCATCACAGGGAAGAACTCCTTCCTAAGAGCTCATCTCCATCTCCCCTCTGGCAGGTTAGAGCCAGGGCCTTTCCCTGTGTTCCACCAAGCAGCTGCCCTGCAGAGCAATGCTCCTGTTTGCTGAATGAAGCCATCCCCGAGCCAAGGGGGGGCTTTGACACTCTCTGAGGCAGCAGATTGCTCAGTGCCTGCCTGGACCCCAGTATTTTCCCTGCAAGGAAAAAGCTCAGCAGTCAATGCTTAAACTCAGCAAGAATAAAAGGCTGCTCAGTAATGAAGAGAAGCATGATGCCTGACGAACGGGATTACAGTGATCCCCTCCGGAAGCCATCCCCAGCACAGCAAGTCAACACCTAATTATCAGCATTAATTCGCCTGGTACCTTTGCCCAAGCAGGGTACAGATGCAGTAAAAGCAAACACAGTACTTGCCCTCTCCTCTATGCTGGGTGCATCAGCATCAGGGATGCCCCAGCACCCACCAATGATTTTGAGTGACCCACTATGGATGCAGTTGGGGCAGCAGCAGCACCTCAGGTGCCAACATAAGACCAGCACTGAGGCATCACTCAGACCTATTCAGCTTACTTCTGGGTGGTAGGAGGGATTAACCGCAGAGCCACGTGGCTGAGAGGAGGCAATGGATCCATCAGGTGTTATTAACGATCCCATCTGGACCAAAAAGAGACGGATAAATTCCCGCTCCAGAGCACAGCAGCGCACGGAGCAGCTCCGTCCCCTGCTTACAGCTTCCTCCCATCCAAGGACCAACGCCAGCTCCAAAAGATCCCTCGCAGGCTCCCTCGCAGGAGAAGCACTGCAGTGCAGTAGCTGAGGCCAGGAAAGCAGCCAAGTGATTGTCTCCCCCAGCAGCACCAGCACAGCTCACGGTCCTTCCATCCCACCAGCCCTGGGGTGCCACCATGGCCTTACCCGATGCGCTCCTGCTCCATCTCCTCCATCTTCTCGGCCCGGGCAATGACGCGGTTGATGATCTCCTTCTCCTCATCCGTCAGCTCCACACTCTTGCGTTGCCGGTCGGGTTGGCCGCCCCGTGCTGTCCATCCAGCAGGGACCCTGCAGGGGGAGAGGGATGGGGCTTCGTGCACGCACCATACGTGTGCACGCACCATACGTGTGCACGCACCATACGTGTGCACGCACCATACGTGTGCACGCACCATACGTGTGCACGCACATGTGCGCAAACACGTGTAGGTGGGAGATAACCACGCACCGATTCCCAAGCACAGGAAGAAGGGGGTATGATACCTCCCCATCCTCTAAGCTTTCATCTACCAAATGGCCCCCTCCCATGGTGGAAGTTCTTATGTCCATTTTGACATGGATTCCATATGGAAACACTCATTTCATATGGAGAAACAAACTTCCCTCGCAGCAATATCCTTGTTTGCCCATTAAGGACCAACTGACACAGTTAAGTTTGCCTCCTGCCCTCAGCAGGTTTGCCAGCAAGCTGCCAGGGTGATGGCCGCAGCAATGGCTGTTATTTTGGGTACATTTTATCAAACACGAGGTTTTTCCTCTCCTAACATCCTTTCCCAAGATCCTATAGCAGTGCAGCCGAGGTGTCAGGCAGCCTTAACCTGGTGACACGGTGCCGTCTGCCACTCAGCCTGGCAAATTAGCAAGCGGCAGAGGGGAAACGCTAGCCAAGGATGCTAAAGCAAACACCTCTCCTCATCTTTCTTCCCATCCAAAGACCTTCCCTGGCTGTTTTCCCCCAGGCTGAGCAGACCAGCACAGTCCTAAGCCTTAGATTCATTAAAACCCTGCGCAATGCTTCCCCAAATTAAATGCCTTTTTTTCCTTGCATCCAGAGCAAGGTTTTCCCTGCTCTCTCAACACCATCAGAGCAGCAGGTATAGAGCAATAGGACAAATAAAGCAAGTGAGATACTTACTGCTCCTTCTCGCTGCTGGGAGGCACAGGGGAAAAGAGGGAATGTGGATTAAGTGAGAGAAGGGATGAGGACAGCGCTCCCCAACTCAAGGTGATGATCCCCAACAGTGCGTTCCCTCCCCATGGATCCCCGCTGCTCCTTCAAAGCAGTGTGGAGCACTGGCATCCAAACATGAGTTTCTCCCAGCCCTTGTACTGTCCAGGCACCCAAAACCAGCACCCATCCATATGGGACAGGATACAGCATCACCCTGCATGGTGGTCACATTGGAGGGCATGAGGGCAGACAAGCAGGGTTCCTCAGAGGAACTCATGAGTCTGTCCCCACCTCCTTCTGCTGTGGTTTAGGAGACAACACGGCAGAATACCCTCATCCAACCAACCCAAACCCAATTCCCAATGTTCCCAAAGGAAGAGCCAGGCTGGGTGCACCCACAATGCATCCCACCCCTGAAGACTTCCCTTCCTTCATCCCTCCTGCCCCACAGCATCCTGCAGCGCCCGGTCCCTCCTCTTACCTGGTCCTGAGAGACATGGTCCTGTCACTGGGGCACATCCACCGCTCAGAGCTGCCTCCCACCACCGCGTCGGTCATCGCCTGCTGCGGAGGGGATGCAGGGACACCAGTGCTGTACCGATCAGCCTCAGCACACCGCAGAGGTCAGACAGCAGCGATGCTGATGGAGGTGTCCTGATGCTGCAGGGCAGGCTGGGGGGGGAACCAAACCAAACCCCATACAATCACACCGGGTAAGGCTCCGGTTTGGGCATTGAGGAGCGGGGAGAGGAATAGGAATGTCACTACAGGCACTGTCTGGATGCTGTGCATGAGATGCAGGAGCCTGCAAGCAGAGCCCTCCCAGGAGGGCAATGCAGCCACGCTCGGTGTGGATGTAATTAATGCGATACCCGACCTCACATTAATTACAAGGCTTCAGAGCTGGGAGGGAAGAGGCTGCTTCTGTTTCACAGGAAAACCTACAGAGTAGAAAACTTTCTCCCCCAAACCCACATCCCCTCTGGAACAAAACCCCTCTATTTCAGCTTTGCAAAACGAAGCTGGGAGAGGCACGGAAGGAGGATGTGGCAATCATCCTGTGATAACAGGACCCGAACCTGGCGTTCTACTTATCTCCAAAGGATTCATCAAGAGAGGGACCTCTTCAAACCCTTCTCCTTTCAACAAAACTGACAGCTTTTGTTAAAAAAACGGATTTATTCAGTTTATTCCCATTTTCCGAGGGTGTTTTACCCCTCCACCCACCACATGGAGAGGGGAAATGGATAGCAAAGCCCAAGTGGATGCTGCACAGCATCACACATGGCACAGGGATAGACCCATGTGTCTCATCATCTCAGGGATAACCATCGCATTGCAGGCCATTGCCTCACCTGGACCGCCTCAGGATGGTCCCCAAGAGCAGAGGGTGCACCTTGTGGGTCTCTGGACAGCATCACCCATGAGACATCTCTTGCGAAGGGGAAAGCTCCGGTCGAGCCTCCCTTTAAGGTGGAAATAGGAGAGAAAAGGCAGTTCCTCCACGAAGGGTTTGGCTTTGCTGCAGTGCTGACTAGAGCACGAGGGACAGAGGAGGATACAAATCACCCCTTCATTAGGACCTCCTGATGATGGGGGATGTTTCTATAAGCTCTGCTGCTTCCCACCTGCAGCTTTTCCCCTTCCCATCACCTCCACAGAGCCGGGATGGGATTCCTGCTGGGATCCCCCTGCTGCAGCAGCCTCACGCCTGCATTGCTCGCAGCACCTGCATTTGAATTGCTTCCTCCTGCCTGCAGCAGCGCTGAAGGAAGCCCACAAAGCCCTCTGCAGAGCCCACGGGCCATTCATCCTCCCAAACTTGCTGCTCTGGGATGATGCTGCCCCAGACTCCCCCCTGGCTCAGCACCAAAGCAGCATCCCAGAACTGCCAGCAGGACCAGAACGCAGCCCAAAGACAGGAAATGTGCCTTTCCAGGGCACAAAGCAACTCCAGCTCCCAGCAACACTCCAACAGAGGCACTGGGGAGGTTGTCCTGAGGAGAAGGTGTTAAATGGGCTCTTCCAAACACCAAGGCAGGAATAACGTGTAACTTCCCCAGAAAGGGGACAAATAAAACATTCACCCTCCTCTTTCTGCTCTACAATAGTGCACGGTTTCTCCATCACTCCCTGAAGAGACGGCAGAGATTTAAGGCTCACCTTTGCTTCACTGACAGCTCCCAAAACCACATAGATATATAAAAGAGGAAAAGAAGCGAAGCACTTGGGGTGATTTGTGCTCTGTGGTCTCATCCAGCCGCTATTCCTATGCCAAACGAGGGGGCTCTGATGGACAAAATCAATAAGCAAATTGCTCATTTCAGCCCCCACCAGCACCTCTACAACCTGCACTGCAGCAGCAAACCCCTGCCGGGGATCTTGGGTACCACCAGGAGATGAGGGGTCCCACGGAGCTGGACACAGATTTAATGGGATGCATTGGGATGAAGGGCAGCACCATCAGCATCTATTTGTGGGGAGGTGAAGGTGGATAAAGGACCTGCCCAAGGTCGCATGGAGCAGGAGGGCAAGGAATAGGGGAAAATCCCTGGTTTTGCCTAGCAGAAAGGATAGAGCCATCTCTGGCGGTGGGGAGGAAAACTCCTTCCCCAACTAGAACTTTCTGCTTACAATGGAGAGGCTGCGGGTGTTTCGCTTTGCTGCACACAGAGAAGAGCCCGGGGATGGTTCCTGGAGGAGTACACAAGCCTTTCCCTCTGCCTATAAATTATAGATTCCAAAGCTCTACTTTGCATTACTTCCAGCAACTACTCTTGCTTGTCCTAAGGTTTCCTTTTGCGTTTTCAGTGCACGGTAAAGAACAAGATAACAGCTTACAGTGGCTTTTTTCCCCCCTTGTTTGCAAACAAAAGGCTGTGGCAATCCAAGCTGTGATCGATGGGACGCAGCGGCATTTAGTTAACGCAATGAAAGCATCCCATCCTAGAAGGATGCCAAGACGTTCCGGGGCTTGGCTGTCCCCAGAGGGTCCTGGGATCTGCTCCCCCCAGGTCTGCCATCAGCATGGATGTGAGGAGCCTTCGCATTCCCTATTCCCAGCGGAGGTTGGGAGGAGTGAGGCGGCAGAGCCAGGAATAGAAGCAAGATCTTAATTTCTGGCCTTAAGGAAGAGACTCTAATCACATTGCTCCATTACTTCTGTATGACGGAGCCCATGAGTTTGATCATGCTTTAATAAAAAGGGGTTGAACGCCTCCCATGAATCTCTGCCTCTCACTGAGCCACAAGTCATCCCGCTTGCTCCAACCCCGGAGGTGCCAATTCACGGGCTCATCCCAGCACCCAAAATCCAACAGATGCAGCATTGGCAACCAGCAGATCCCATTCACCCTCCAGCAGCTCTGGGTGGGCAGGGAAAGGCAGCAGGACCCCATGGGCACCCGGAGGAACACGGGGCTGCTGGTACCCTAGGCAGGACCTGAAGTCACTCATGACACCATCACCAGCCGGGCATCTGCAAAGAGGATGCTCAGACACACCGGTTTAACCATCTGTAAATAACATAGTGGGGTAGGAACCAGAACATTCCTTATTCTGAAGCATCCCAGTGCAACAATCAGGGTTTTATGGCAAGTTCAACATTTCACACTTGGTGCCTGCAGAGATTGCCTCCACCAGCAAAGACACTGACAAAGGCAACCTATTTCTCCAGCGTTCTCAGCTCTGCAATGCAGCTTTCTTAAATATTGAAGAAGTCTGCTGCTCTACACCACCTGCCAGTGCCAATGATGAGGTAATTTGTGCATTGACAAAGCCTAATGCCATTAATCTGGTTCAAAAGAGCAGGTTTAGAGCCCGGCCATTCAACTCGGCCAAGGCAGAGCATTGGCGACAGCTTGTTATTCAACACCAGCAGCCAGCCCCCAAAACAAATAACCCAAACTGCTGCTCGGCTGCCAAGGAGGGATTATTTCTGCGTGGCATCACCAAACAAGAGGGTTTGAACTCAAATGGATCCAAACGTTACCTCCTGTCAGGCTGATGGGGTGTTCATGCCAGCTCTGAGGCATAGGAGCTGATTCATGCTCCCCAGCTGAATGGAGAGGGAAAAATAGGCATGTGGCTGCTTGATGGGGCAGAAGGGGTGTGTATTTAAGGGAACCCCCCCAGCAGATGCAGAGGCCGGGATGCTCCAGCAGCCCTGGGATGGGAATGGTGCCCCCCACCATCCAGTGCATGCATCCCCAAACATCCTTTCTAATTGGAGGTCTCTCCCACTCAAAACCATCTCACAGGTCCATCAGGATCTGATCCTGCCCTCCTCAATGCCCCAGCACCCCAAAAAGCCATGCAAACCGTGGGGAACCCCAGGTACTGAGCACAGACCTGGTACAGACACTTTGCACCATGTCTGCCTCTGCCCTCAGCATCTCCCAGTGCCTGGGCTCTTCCTTGGCCAGGGAAAACACAGGAGCCACACACACCTCACAGCATTCCCTATGGAGTGTGTGCTTGGCTATAGGGGCTGCAGAGAGCTGCCTGAGCAGACAGCACATTGCTCACTCCCCTCTGGGTCAGGCAGGGTTTGGTACCAATGGATTTACATGCAGAAGAGGGGGAAAAAAGGAGTGAAGAGCCCCAAAAGAGATGCTGAAGCAGCTGTAGGATGCTGCAATAGAACCAGCAGAGCAGAGGGAGGGGTGGAAGCAACCTGCCTGTCCCATGCACTGGGACTCCCTCAAATCCCAAGGCAGCATCCACACTTTGCCTCATTTCCCATAGAAGCTGGCTTAGAAAGTTCAGGTTAAATTGGGGACGGTGCTTTACAGGTGGTGCTTCAGGTACAGCAGATGCATTTGGGGCTTTAGGAAAGAGAAAGAGGAGACCTCAGCAGCACAAACACGTGTAAGTGGTGAACTGAAGCTGATGGCCTGGATCCCTCAAGGAATACATGGACAGGTATGGGACTGGGGTATAGGACAGTGGGACAGATACCCTATGATACGTAAAGCACCCCATGTACTGCCATGGCTTCCATAGGGTTCAATGTGCCCCAACAACCCAGCAATGCTGCTCTGGTGAAAGATGGCATAAAGAGGGATCAGACTCTGGGATGTGGAGCCCTCCGACAGCACTGCTGCAAAGCAAGGGTTGGGGTCCTGGAAATCCAGCCATTGGAAAAGAGGCAGAATCAGGGGGCTACAAACCTGGGGTCACTGTGTCCTTCAGCCCCACACCAGAGCCTTGCATGGAGCAGAGGCCCCACAGCCTGGTGCCAATCAGTTAATGAAGGCTGAACATGACCCTGCAGGTAACTGACGGCGATGGCCACACTCCGCTGATGAGAGCCATCCACACAAAGCAATGCAAGTCCATCCTTTGGTGCCCTGATCCCATGGCCACCCATCCCCACAGCACACCAGGATGGGACCTGACATGCTGCCTGATGGCACAGCGCATTCACCCACACTGGAGCCCACAGGGATGCTCCTGCCTCCGCTACCCTCCAGCTACATCCAGCAACAGAGCTGGGAGCCCTCCCAAATGCCAACACCTTTGGTTTGCCCAATGCCTCCACTGCCTTTACATTCACATAAGGTGCTGAGAGAAGCTTTTTTTCCCTCCCTCCCCCTTAATTCCCAGCTCCCTGTCATCCTCCAGACAAAGCTCAATTCGAGGCAGCTGAGCAGCAGAGTGCAGTCACTTTTATTTAAGCAGCACGTTGACATTTCCTCCAGCAGCTCCCTCCCAAACCAAACACTGTTATGATGCTGTCAGGAGGATTTACCCCTGCTGATTAATTGCGGGGGAAAACATCGCTTTTGGGTTTATGTGACTTACCCGTGGCTGCTTGAGCTGGGGGGGGTCCCCATCCGGGTGATGCCCATGTGCACCCCAAGGCTACCCAGTGCTATGAGATGCGGTGATGGTGCTGCCACCGCTCCTCTCCCCGCGGCAGAGCTGCTCCAAAGGCTGCTTAGCAACAGATCCCTGCACGGCTCCGGCACACGGATCCGGCACAATGCCCTCCATTCGGGCACTGCCGGCAATGGGGTGCATGGCGGGATCGGGCGGGATGGACCAGCCCCATCAGGGATGCTGGCACAGGGACCCCCACATGATGACAGCAAAAGCAGCAGGAGTAAGTTCAGTGATGAGGAAAGGATAGGAAGTGGCTGCCAGCCTCAAGAGACAAAGCGTGCTGAGGTGGCAGCTCCTGCTCGCTGCAGGGTCATTTCCCAAAGGCAGTGACAGTCCCTGCAGGATGCCCCAGCAGTAATTGAGGACCACGGCATCACACAAGAGCACGTCCTGTCCCCAAACCACAGGTAAAGGATGCTCAGTGCTGCAAACCTGCCCTCACTGGGGGTAACGGTGTCTGAGCAGAGGATGTCCTCCCATCGCTGCATCCTGAGAGCCATGGGGAGCCCAGCCACAAGCAGAGAGGAACACGCAGCCACGCAGCTCAGCATCTGCACCACCCTGGGAGATGCTGTGCTCCCAACTAACCCGGTTATTGAAGGCAGCTCCTTTCCCTCCCCACACACACACGTTAAGTACCTGCTGTCACACAGACCTGTCCTCCCATCACCGACATACCAACTCCAAACAGGAAAGCCCATACCCACCTCCTGGGGCTGGCGGAGGGCGATGCTGCTCGAGCCCATGCAGGTACAGACAGGATGGAGCCAGAACACCCTGCAGCATTATAAACCATCACGGTCATTAGCCCCAGCCTCCAGCTTAACGAGGATGGGGGAATGAATCAGGCACTGCTCCCTGCCCAGCCCTCAGTGCCCAGCTGGGACACCTGGAGTGATTCATTAGCTATCACCGCTAATTGGCAATGACTGCAGTGACACCCTCACTTGGCTGCAGGCAGCAGGAGCTGGCAGAGGGTCACCGCTGTCAGCGCAGCCCCCAGGGCCTGCAGCAGACACAGAAGATCATCTCCATCCCATAGATGGAGTCCCATAGAAAGTCCTTCAAAACTTAAGGACCAGAAGAGGCTCAGGAGCTATGAGTGTCCTCAGCGGTTCTCCTCCCTTTGTCCTTTCCAAACCAGGGGAACATCTAACACCAGCACACACAGAGGCACAGCAGAGTCTCGCAACAGTCTCCCTGGGTTCACCCTCGCTGCAAAGGGCTGTCCACACAAACCCCATGCTTTTTCCATCTTCCACATGCTTTTGTGGCTCTCCTCAGCGCAAAAGCAGGACTAGCAAGGAGGAGACAGCAGACCAGCAGGCTGGAGCCAGCACCAAGCAGGGGACGCTCTTTGCACCCCGGTGGGTTGCTCTTAATGGGTCTGATGCAGAGGGACTCCTTTGGAAGCTCATCCCACAGGACCAGGCGATGGCAAACAGCTCCCACCGCATCACCACGATACAGCGGAGCCCTGCGGGGCTGCTGTGGACCAGCATCACGGACCAGAACCACCCACCAATGCTGAGGGATGCCCAGCAAAGAGCCCACAGGATGCTACGGCAGCCCCCGGTTCAGCACGTGGGGCTCCAACCCCTGGCTCCATGTACCCCATGTGGCTGATCCCCATGGAAGGGCTGCGCACGGATCTCCTGAGTCAGCCCCTAAGGCAGAAGCAGGCAGCTCACTAAATCCCTACCAGATGAATGATGCATCATCAAATAAAGCCCAGTATCACAACATTAACAATATTTATTTTCAGGCTAAGCTGCAGCCTGGGCTTTTGATACCAGTAATTAAAGCAAATGGTTCATCTGTTCTCATCTTTGCATCCCTGGAGCCAACTGTCCGTGATTTGAAGCCCTGTATTATCTTTTCTTTATCGCAGCCTCCGGGAAAGGGGGGGGATCAGGCTGATCCAGACACACTTTTAGATCCCAGGAGTGGTGGAACATGGTCCAAGCCCAAAACAGAGCCCCATTCAGGGCAGGCACCTCACTCAAAGCTTTATAGCAGTGAGATGAAGAGTGATAATGCTCAAAGACAAATTGCTGCTCCGCTTTATACCCAAAACCAGAACAGACACCCGCAGGAGAGGTAATCGGGTCCCCTCCCCGGCACAACCTGTCAGCAGCGAGCAGCCTCAGCCTGTTTTCCAAGGCGGCTGGTTTTGCCTCTGGGAGGTTTCATGCTTCGACTCTAAGTAGGTTTGAATGCTGTTTGCATCACTTTGTCCACCCTGGGAAAGGAGCAGAGAAGGCGCTTGCTAAAGGCCCTGAGAGGGGTGGTGATGCTCTCTTAAGAGTCCGAATAGAGAGGAGAAAACCCAATGTGCCCTCGCAGCTCGGCCAGGGTGGTCTCTGCATCTCACCCGTGCAAGGCACCGAGGGAAGGGGCTCAGCTCCCAGCGCTGCCCACACTCCAGGGACAAGGACAAGAGCATCAGGGGCTTAAACCCCCGATGTCCAACACGCTCTGAAGTTGCCCGCACACAACGAAGTCCAAAAGCAACGACCGCATCATCGCTCCGCCTGCAGGGACGCACCGAGGGGGCGATGCCCGCCCCATACCCGAGCTCCAGCACCCGCGGCCGTGGGGCGCTCACATCGCCCCGGCCGGCGGCTCCCCCATAACTGCCTCTGCCCGAGCATCCCCACCCCCCAACCCCGGCTCCCTCCCGGAGCCAGGACCCCCTCCCCTACCCCCTCTGCTCCCCCTTTACCTGGGCCGGGGTCCCGCCGGTTCGCCCCGGGCCGGGCTGAGCGCAGCGCGGCTCCG
>JASSUY010008175.1:45516-56498 GCA_032466535.1 Forpus xanthops | reverse complement strand
CTCCTCAGGGCTGCTCTGAATCTCCTCTCCGCCCAACCTGTAGCTGTGCCTGGGATTGCTCCGACTCAGGTGTAGGACCTTGCACTTGGATCATCAGAATTGTCATGCTTATTTATTTGTTTTTAAACACACCACAGCATGTGTCGCTTGGGATAAAAGCTTCTTCTGCACACCAGAACCACCACCACATTACAGAGGAACTCGATCCTGCTTTGAATTGGTTTAGTAACTTCTATTAGAATATAAAACTAGAAACCAAAACTGGGACCCAACATGAGCTATAATAATGCATGCTGGAATATCTTTACACAACTGTAGACCATGAGGTTTACTTTTCAAATGGTAAGAAACATGGTTTCTAAGACTGGTCATCAAGTAATTCCTATTTAGGAGTATAACTAAAAAGTCAAAAGGAAAAACATTCTGCCTTTAAAATAAGCTGTGATTAAGCAGTGTGAAGGTGTGGCTTGAGCAAAGATGCAAATTAACCTAGCCCAACCATCAAAACCCACCCAACAGAACTGAGACACAAACACACTATATTGTTGGGGATCACCTATTCCATGGGTCTTCAGGGCATGTCCCACTGCTCCAGGTACTGCAGTAAACTGAGCATTCTGTTGTGCAGAGAATTACAAGACAGCTCAGTGGAAAAAGCACAAAAGCTATTTAGCATGTTAACTAGTATGGTGGTCTGACAACTCAATGGAAGCAAGAGCCAGTCTCTCACCCAGCTGGGTTAGAGATTAGCCATGTGTAATATTGCTGCACTTGAAACTGTGGAGTGCTGTATACTTGGCAAGAGGTGGAAGAAAGAAGGAGATGGAACAGGGTGCAAAAACACCTACACAGGACTTATTTTGAAGGCTTACCCAAACAGCCCATTTGCCCAGGCAAACAGAAGCATTTATACCCCGCCATATACACTTGGCCAGTGTGCTAAGACTCCTGCACTTCCCTGTTGCATACACTCCAAAAATATTCAGCATGCATGTCAGTTAAGTATCTGCACACTGCATGAGCTGCAGCAAGGCATTGCAAGCACTGAGAATACTTGGCAATTACCAACTTTACATGGAATTATAGATCAAACTCTGCCTTCTCTTGAGAACAAATTAGACATGACATCTATATCCAGGATATATGACAAAGTATCACAGACCAAGACTGCAGCTCACAGTGGGACTGGAAATGTCAGGCCAGTAGATACAGTGCCTCAGAAGGATACTTGCAGCTCCTGCAAGCAGGCACCTCCTTTCAGCTCCTGGACTGACAGTCACTTTCTTGGCATGCATGTCAGCCATTTTCCTCCAGAGAAATGTTACTGACACAACTGACTCCAGATGAGTATGACCACTACCTCCACACAGACAGGAACACAGGATAAAAATGTCTCCAGAATGCCCAGAGCTATGTTACATCACAAAATTTACTTTAGAAGAGGAAAAAGTGATGAATTTACTCCACTGACAAAATCAGGTTCTACATAGAGAAATATCTTTTCAGCTTCAGAGAAAAACCGGAAGACTAGAAGAAGGATGGCTGGGGACTGCTGCTACACCAAAGTTACAGGATGCAGCAGCATGCAGAAACACTCTTTTTCCAGTCCTAAAGCAAGTGAATACTGTGGACTGGCATACACAGGCCAGCTAAAGAGGGGGACAACATTTGAGGAGTTTCCACAAAGCCTACAGAACCTTTCCTGGTCCAATCACCACCTTTGTTTTGCTCTTTCCCTATCACTGCAGCCCCCTCCTTGCCAACTGAGAGCTTGAAACTCTTACCACCTTCAAGAGCCACTCCAGCTGACAACAATCAGTGCCATAAAGTCAGTGCCATAAAAGAGCAGAGATCTTGACAAACTGTAAGAAACTGCAAAGTAGCATGAAGCTGTGCTCCACATAGCCACTGCCCACAGCACAATGAAGGGAGCCTCAGTCCAGGGAGAGTATGAAGCCAGGGTATAACCAGTAAGGATGGGTTTGTACAGTCCCCTAACACAGTTTCTGCTAAATCTCAGAGCTGTTTCAGAAACAGAAATCACTTCCCCGGCTTTCAGTTGGGTATGATTTTCTTGTAGCAGATGCAAGTGGTTCAAGAACAAAACCAGTTACTATGGAACACAGAACAGGTAAAAACCACCATCAACAACAGAGCCCTTTGCTTTACACGTATAGCCACTGAATATCCCCCTTCAGATGCCTGCTGTAATGCTTATCCAGAACATCTGGAGGGTCAAAGCGCTGGTCATGAATTCCCTTGCTGTTACAGTATTTAGCACTAATCCCTGGCCCTTCTCTACTAAATAAGGGAATAAAAATAAACAAACAAGCAAACCAAGCAAAGGCTAGGACCACTTGATAGAAATAGAAATAAGAAGGCAGAACTATTAGCTTAGAGATGTCAGAAACTTAGAAAAAAAAAAAAAGAGACTTCCAGCCTTGCTTAGCTTTCGGTGCAAAGCAGCATCACAAAGCTATGGACAAAGTGAAAAGTGATTATATTTCACATACTTCATAATACTGCAGGCAGAACGAAAGCTCAAGCATGTAATGTCACACAGCTGCCAAATACGCAGAATGGAGAACGATGGGGAGGAAGGGCGGAAAGCAGAACACCTCACAGCAATCCACTGTGTAGGTGCCTTCCCTCACTTCTTCACCACACGTGCACATTTCCATAACACTATACAATGATAACAAAGTTTTACATTTTAACCCACCAAATTTGAACATTCAAAAGAAATGCAGCTGTTCATGCAGAAAACAAAATGAATAAATAAATAAAAGCTCATCTAAAGAGGCAGATTTATAACTGTACCTCTCTGCAGGACCATGCAGATTGAAAAAACTAGGTCAAATCTTTTGCTATTCTTACTGCTGTTTCTCCCTGTCCCTCCTCCCCTTTAGCATTCAGTAGTTATTGAAGAAATCAATTAATGTGAATGCAACAGACCTGTCCAGCAAGTCTCAAAATACTTCTGCCTTGTACATATCAGGAGGGTCATCTGTGCAACTATAGATGCAAGGGGGGAAAATTAAATCATTAGTCTTTCCAATTCACAAATCCTAATCCTAGAGCATATGTACTCAATGCTACTGGGGTCCATTATCAGACAAACAATGATGCATGTTTTAAAAAAATAAACCAGGAGAGAGCAGGGCAAGAGGCAGACAAAGGCTAGAAAGAGGTAAAAATAGAGGAATTGCTGTGTTTTCATTTTTGCTGCATTTGCAGCAAAACCATGATAGCATCTGCTGCTTTTAATGACATCTTGCTAGTGTATTTTCTACATCTTCATGGTGGACGGTTTTAGAAACCTCATAAATATCTCCATTTTGACACTAGATTTCCAACAAGTAACTGCAATATCAGTTTTTATCTCTACTCATTGTCCTGTATATGTTCTAAGCAATTACCTTTTAGGAAAAAGGACTCACATACTGCAATTCATACATTCACTGTCACAAAGTCATTAAGTGATTTTTTTAAATCTTTTATAAGATGCAGGGACCAAGTCAGTCCAATTCAGCTTACTCATTTTTATTCATTTCTCTCCTACTGCACAGACAGAAGGCATTCAGTTTTATCACTAAAAATAAAAGAAATATAAAAATAAAAAAGGCATGTCTGTATCAGCTGAATTCTAAAATAAATCACTTTTGAACTCCATTTCCACCATGGGCAATATGCTGCCTGACAAGTTACTGCAAGAAGGCAAAGAAAGCAACTTCCTGACTTACTGCATTGATGGCCAACCTAACTGGTTTGACAAGCCACATACTGCCACAACCTTCACATGGTTGAATGCCACAGGGCATTATGCTGACAGCTGCAGGCTGGGGGAATGCTGGCATGCGCCAGACTGGATGGGGGAACCTGTCCAGATTTTTAATGGCAAGTTCCTCCTCTAACCATGTGGCGACAGTGGTCTCAGACAGTATTCCAGCTGCAGCTTTCCCTGGAGGGAGGAGTGGCATACCCTGTTTCCAAGCAGCCAAGGGACTTCAGTGGTGGGAATGAAGAGCTGGGGGCAGGAGGCAAGGACAGGAGCACCCTCATTTGTTTGCTTTGATGGAAAATAAAAAACATTGGGAATGTGACATTCACAGATTTGGCTGGCAAAACATACAACCAGTCTTGAGCCATTTTAGTCCATTTTAATGGAAATTGGCATAATTTCTCTTTCTGCGCAGGTATTCAGCACTATTATGGTACTAAAGCCTTTTCCTCTCACCAGTAAACCCAGCACTATCATAGACCACCCAGAAAAGCTATTTGGAGAATATAGCTGAGCAGGGGACTACATGGAATGCATCCTAAATTCAAGAACATACACCAGGAGCCTTTGTCTTTGATGTTTCTTATACTCTTCTTACCTTTGGCTAAATTCCTTTGAAGCCAATACAACACTAAACATAAGTAATCTAAATTGGACTCATCTGGCTTTTCTGAGCTGGATCTTATCTATAGCAGTCGCTGTTGATCTTTCAGACCTTAGCTCAGCAAGCCATAAACAATTATTGCCCCAATACCTTAAACAAACAGCAATGGAAAACCTGAGGAAAAGTTTTTGGCATTTATTTTTGGTTGATTGAGTTTTATTTGTTTCATTTAGGGCTCTTTTTGCAATGACACATTTAAAGGGGGGAGGCATCTTGGACCTGAACCCAGGAAAACAGCTGGAATCTGGACCAAATATGATGCAAAATGCAATCTAACAAGCTCAGCTTAATATCCCCTGGGTCAGAAGGCATGCAAAGAAATGGCAGTGCTGGGATTATTGAGGTGGATCTGAAGAGCTAGACAAAGGAAGGTAGGGAAAACAAGCATTTGTGAGAAAACTGCCAAACTACTAAAAACATTCTGGAGCTGCTACACTATTAGGTAGTAGCATCCAGCATACTTTGACTCACTCCAAGCAAAGCAAGTAAATCAGTTTTGAAGGCTGCACCTTAATGCTCAATGTTTCTTCTTGAACAGTGCTCATGATGGTTTAATAAAGATCTTTTGCTTCTGTAAACATTCAAAGTATTTTATATTAATTTTAACACAGGTCAGATAGAATGGTCGTATTTACCTAAATGGTACCTCTTTTATTTATCTTTCATTATTTAAATGAAAACTACCTCAGGATGAGAAACACAGTCTGAGATTCACAAGAGAGTTTTTTTCCCTCCCATCCTGTTCTGTAGATAAATTCTAAAATAATTTGATCAGCTTCATTTGCAGTAGTATTATTTCTTGCTGTACAATTAGAATTGGCACTGTTTACTAAAGATGTCTGGCAGAACAGCATTGTCAATTGTGTTTGCTTTTGATATGAAACAATGTTTATTTTTACTTTTAAACTACCAGCTGAAATTAGAGTGTACTCAGAAATCAAGCTGGAAATTACTTTTTCCTTCATGTATTTAAAAAGCTACTCAAGCCAATGTTTTATACATTCAATAGCAGATCTCAAAAACAGTATTGAGTAAAGAAAGCAGAATTTTTCAATTGTTTAAATTCCTTCTGTTAGATCTCTAAAGTATCTTATGACCGATACTCTATTTAAAAACTTAACAGAAGATTTCCAAAGTAAAGTAGGCATTTCTCAATAACAAAGTTTCTGCATTTCTTTCCTAAACCTGAGTTATTGGGAAAACATACTTTCAGTCTTTGAGAGAACAGTTTTTGTCCTTTATTGGGTTCTTGCCATAACAAATATCTGCTAATTCTATAAATTAATTGCTGAAAACAGCTTGTGCTTGTAGACGATATCTTCGATCACAGCTGTTCTGGGTTACTTGTGAATATTACCATTTTTCCTTCTCACACAGGCACAAATAAACAAACACTCCCCCCCCCCCCCCCCACACACACAGCATAGCATAAAGCAAAATAAATTATTTGGCATTATTTTTTGTCATAAAATAAACTTTTAGCACTAATGAAGTCATCAGAGCAGCATACTAAGTTGACCTAGATGATTTAAGCAGTACTTTTTGTACCATGATAGTTTAACCTTATGAGGGATGCCTCACCCAGCTAATTAAAAATATTTTCTAACTTGAAATGAAGAATTGTTCTATCAATCTTGGTTTGTCAACAGCAGTTTGGCAAGCACGTGAAACAAGCTCTTTCTATTCAAAAGCTATAGTCCACTTTAGAGAACTCTTTGCATGTAATAATATTTCCACCCAAAACGCCCATCAGACTCAAATTTCACCTCTTTGCTCTGTCTTCAAGATGTCCCATTCTTTCTGACTATATTGACATCTCACGCCTACCTGGGATTCTGTTCTAGGAGCTCTCAGTTCAGCAACCAGAAATTGGTTTTATTACCAATCTGTATTGTTTTAATACTATTTGCAACTTCCACAGAAGGAAATCACCTACTCTAATGAAAGTTTCAAGCAAATCTCCTGTGTTTCCTTTCAGTGTTCCTGGTCTCACTGACCATCTAGGGCCCTGGTGAACAATGAGGATCCAATCTCTCACCAAGACCTGCCAGAAATAACAGTACCTACATTTTCCAGCCAAATGTGAAAGACTGTTATTGACTTAATCTGGAAAGAGAGGCAAGGGCGCTGTCTCTCCCAAATGGCAGATTTCTGGTTGCCATCAGCAGAGATAAACAGACAGCAGACTGTAATCATTTGGGGTCACAGTAGCCAGCTGGCATTTCTTTTCTTTCTTGTTTGTAATCTGTATTCATTAAAGATGTTGCAAGAAGGTGGGAGGGGTGCCTGGGCATACTACACCCTTCCATGTGGGATGGGATTGCAAGGGTACAAACACTATGGCTTTCTACTGCCTACTTTAAAAAGAGTAATGAAATTTTAATTTTTCCTCAGAATTTTCAGGTCTGTCCCATGCACAGCTTGAGGCAGACTAATCACACATACATCAAGTCCCGTCCTTTCCTAGGAAGTGTTCTCATATACCTTTGAATTTAGAAGTGTATCTGAAGGGAATAGTTGCAAACAGCATTGGTTTTGGCAAGGAAAAACAAATAGGCATGCCTGGTTACACCACATTCCTCCCAGGGGCATGCACATACAACACAGTCTGTTTTCCCCTCACACTCTTCAGTCTCACCCCTCTCCCATGCTCCAGAAAACACCTGTGTGCTCCTTCCAACTCTACTTCTTTGTCTCATTTCCACCTCTGGTCCTCATCCTTTCTATTAATAATTTTTTACCTAGCAAGTACAGCAAGAATTTGGGGAGTAATTAATTCCCTAAATTTTACATTTCAAGTAAGCAACAGAAGTGTCAAGATACTGAAGAGCAGCAGATTGTCACACCACAAGCCATGTGGCTGCTGCACTTTATCTCCACAAAAATTATTTGCATTACTCACACACGAGGGGGTTGACTTGTCGTGATCTGTCATCTGAGACACAAATATTTATTGACGGCACAGAAGTATTCCAACTTCTAGTTTTATTACTCATTAACACTGTTACTTAAGTCTTTGGAACACCAAATCACTCAGCCTGTTCTGCAGTAGGACTACATTATTTATACTTAAAATAATCTAGCTGCAGGATCAAGATCAAAACCTGTAGCTATGGGCAGAGAGCTGAAGTACACTAGCATGCTAATGTGGTAAAACTCAAAAGTAAAGAAAGTCCTTCATTAACATTATAGCAGTGATAGGACAATAACAGTAACTTCTTATACTTTGTCCTAAACAGCATTCAGATGTCCAAAAGCATTATTAAAATGTACATTTTAATACTTTCTAAATTTATTTATTTTTTGCCAATAAAGACAACACGTTCCTTTGCACTGCCGCACACAGCAGCCCTGCCTCTTCTGCTTACAGGTCTTCATGCTAGACGTTGATGTTTTTCTATGGAAGCACGGTATAACATTTCCTCCTGCTACTTTTTGCTTCACACAGCCTTATTACACATAGCCAGCTGCACAGCCAACATATTATTTCCCAGACCTTTCCCAACTGCTCATACGCATTAAGACCCTTTACAGACCTGATCTCGAAACACCCTTTTGGAACAGGCAAGTATTATATTATCAGCAGCATTATTTTATTATTATTATTGTTATTATCACTACTATTACTTCAGTACAATTTAGAGGTAAGGAATGGGGAACTTTTGGAGCAGGCAAGTATTATTTATCATCATCATTATTCTTAAAGTTGATGGCAACTCTCAGTCACTGGGGTCTCATACTTAGTCTCATTTAAGAAGTGGGGAGGGAAATATATCAAAAATTCAAGTGTGAAGATTAATTTTTCCATCTTCCTTCTTCCCCTCTATTCTCATATATCCCAGTCACATTTTTCAGTTATTCCACAATAGAAGCAACTGCATCTGTAAGACTGTGAACTGTCCAAGGGGAAGGAAGTTTAGGAGTGCAGCAGAATGGTTCACCCTGCAGTAAGTTCTGAAAACCTTTTGCTATTTATGATAGTTCTCATTAAACAATGCAAAAATATTTTAGAAGCAAGAAACAGTCACTGTTCTTACCCTAATACCATAAAAAAGGATCCCAAACCCCTAAGACTACATAATAGATCACTCAAAGTCATCACTGGGGAACATGAGCGCACTAATTTTCAGTCCAGTACTTCGCTGTACCACCCAGAATTAGATCTCCTGAGGTCAGAAGCCTTGCTCTTCCAATGTCAACAGCAAAACCAGGCCAGTGTACAACACCTTCCTATTCTGGTCAAGGTCTAAAATCAGACCCAGTTATTCAAGGGAAGCAGAGACTCTTTGGAAAATGCATGCAAAACACTGACTATGCAGGACTGAAATCAAGGTTACCTTCTCCTTGCTCTGTGAATCATTTTATGTGCCACATTGATGGCAACATCCTTGCTTTGATAGCTATCTCCTTCTCTGTATATAGTTTCTCATCGTGCTGTACTTGTCTTGAGAGCTGGGAGAGAATGGCAGATTATTTAACAGATAATGTCATTTTCTTGGTCAATGCACTTGGGTTATTTCCAAACCATTTTTTCACACAGTATTTTCTGATATAGATACAGGAATTTTTAGAAAGAAAATGTGTAAGAAGCTATGTTTCCTAATAAATCCTTTGAGGGTTTTATGATTAAGATGACCAATGTATTTTTTTCCACCAAACTGAGAAAGATCCTTGATAAAATAAATATCACCTTGAAACCTCTTGTCAACCCAAACCTGTCTTCCTACACACCACTGCACTTAGCAGGCCTTCCTCTGTGCTTGCTTTTACAACTAAATGCTATTTCAAAAATTAAGGTAGGAGAGGTGGGGGCACAGCTGTAATGAAAGAGAGAGTTAAAGCGTCATGAATCATGCTTTGCCTGAAAACAATGCACTCTTTCTGAATAGGCAGCTTCCATAGCAAACATGAAACAATCAGAATCCTTAATTCTAGCTGTATATTCATACAGCCCTGGTGCTTCAAAGATGTGATGGCTGTCATGTTCTGAGATACAAATGAAATTGTAATGAAATACAACAAATAACAACACCCAGCCCACCTCCCAGATAAAGCCCTGTACCACCACTAAATCCACCCTCCAGAGCAGGGAAAACAATTTAACAATTGTGTAAAAGCAGATGCTTCAAAGTAACTTTACAGTTTTCTATTCTTTAAGGCACCTTACTTGAGTAAGAAATTTCTTATTAGTACTTAAATCTCTAAGATACTTTGGTGTGATGTCCAAGTTCTTCCAAGCAGCAAACAAGGTAAAACACAAGTAATGCTACGGTGATGGATACAAAGTGCTACTTTCAACCTTGAAATCAGCTCTCAGTGGAAAAGTAAGCAAGATGAAGTAGTGTTCTTCCATTTCTGCTGGCACATTCTTCATCTTGACAACTGAAGGTAAAATGCCAGGCTAAAGGCTTGAGATCTTGCTGTGATTCCAGCAAACCACCAACCTATTTTCAAGAAAAATCAAGCTGTTCAGGGATATTTTTTTCTTTAATATAATAAAATAAAAACTAAACCACAACCTAACTTTCTGTGCACCATGCATACAGATACCAACTCCTCAATTAAGAGATGGTCAAGAATGTATGCTTTTGGAGGCTGGCAATGCTATAGAGACCTTATTTTTATCTCTGCACTGTTGTCCTGTAACCAGACCCATTTATCAGCACTGACTGAAAGTCAGGACATCTGTTCTTGACTAAATTTTGACATTTCTAAATTTCCATTTCATTCCAAACTGGAAGAAAACCAGGTATTTTTCACATTTCATATAAATGCTCAAGAAAATAACAATTCCAGGTTAGCACACATAAGAGGTCCTCTAATTAGGATGTACGGTATCTTCTGTCAAATATCAAACTGCTTCATTATTGCCCCAAGAACTGACAGTTTTAAAATACCTCATTTTTCTGGACCAGTCAATATTTTATAGCCACTCTTAAAGATTTTTAGTTTAATAATTTTTAATGAAAGAAAGTATTATGGCAGTGATACAATGCCTCTATGACGTATGAATTACTGTGCCACACACGTGTACATATACATTTAGAACTCTAAATATATTGCCCATATAAAAATTAGTGTATGTGGAGCTAAAGACTGTCTCCTCTTTTTTTTTTCCTAAGAATAATTTACTGTTATTATCTTGAACACAAAGGGAATATAGGTTTTTCAGCAACATATAAGATTACTATTCCCTGTCTTCTAAGCACTTTTATCTGTGATTCCCCCTTCCCCACCCCCCAAAAAAACCCACAAAATTAACTTGAAGGTATTGAGGTATTGCAGTGCAGAAAAGAATCAATTTAAAGAGAACAAAACTAAAATTACCCTCAAGATTGCATTTTATATTCAAATTTAATGCTGTAGGAGACTCAAAATATTGACCCTAGAAGGGAACAGAATGTGTTTATACCACAGCAACTCAGACTTCATTTTGGGCACCCATAAGGTAATTCCTGTCTTAGGCAGAGGAAGCCCATATCTATTTCTTGATTTACATCCCATTTGCTCACATGCTGGACTAGGATAAAAAAGACC